>OVBA01002356.1:0-35093 GCA_900406435.1 Lepidium aucheri | reverse complement strand
GGCAGATCCAGGAGGTCTCATTGCAGAGTTCATTAGTAATAACTCATTGTTGTGTTCGACAAGTAGCAAACAAGAGATTTAGACTTGCATATGTCTTAAAACCCTTTTCGCGATATTGTTGCTGAAGCAACACATTGTTTGAGTGAAAGGTTGAGAATGTTTTCTCAAGCAAGTCATCCTTAGTAACCTCATCTCCACATAGTTTAAGTATTAAAACTATCTTAAACAATGTCAAATTATATTCATCCACAAATTTAAAATCCTAGATTCTGAGATTTTTTTCAATCAAATCTTGCCTTTGGTAATAACACCATTTTCTGGTGATCATATCTGTTTTTCAACTCTTTCCAAAAGTCAAGAGGATTTTCAATAGTTAGGTATTGGTCCTTGAGACTCTCAGCTAGGTGATGGCGTATGAGAAGAATCACCTTATATTTGTCTGCTTCAGAGGTATATTGTTGCCTTCAACAATACATTCACCTAGGCCTTTTGATTTGAGGATAATCTTAGTATCCAATGCCCATTGTAAGTAATTTGCACCCGAGGCCTTAAGTGAAGCAAAATCCAAATTGTTGATTTTCGATATCTAGCACATATTCACAAAATTTCACGGGTTAATATACGGTTAAGTTTAAGTTTTGAGGGATTGACCTTCAACTTGAATGCATATAATGTGTATACATTCAAGAGGGTTTTGTGTAGTTTTAAAACATAAAGAAAACATGATTTAAGTTTTAAAATTTTGTTAAAAACTTTTGGTCCGGTACCTGTGCCGGTCGGCACCCCCTTTTTTGTATTTTAAAATTTTGTTAATTATTTAAAATATACGAATTCTATTAGTGTTTCTAGGGTTTTTTTTATATTATTATTATTGTTTTTTTTCTTTTAATTTTCCTAATCTAATAAGGAAAATACTAAGTTTTATAGATTTCATTTTTAGTTTAGGATTTGGTTTTTGAAAGTTCCCTTTTCTTTCTAGGTTTAGGTTTTAGAGAATTCTAGGTCTTATACAATAAGGAAAACAATCAATCTAACAACCTAAACAACAAGCAAATAAGGAAATCGGTTTGCAAAAACCAGATTAGTTTTTGGCAAAACACGACTAGGGTTTTAGCAGTTTGAAAACCACGGGTTAGAGTTTGGTTTTAAACATGCGGTTTAAATAATTCAAACAATCAAACATGCAAATTAATCATGGAGAATCATGTTTAGATAACAACCTAGGGTTTATGATCTAGTAGGACTTTGTTTGTAATTTGGTTTAGGTGAAAAACAGATTAGGNCATCAACAAAAACGGATCCTAGGGTTTAAGGTTTCATGATTTTAGGAGTTCAATTCTAGGGTTTACAAACTAATAATTAATCTAACAACCCTAAACACAAAGCAAGCAATTGCTATACAAAGAGAAGATAATCAAATCGATTAGGGCTTTAGGGTTCTAGAAATTGGTTCTAGGGTTTCAATCACGATTTCTATGATTTGATTCCTAGGGGTTTGAAACCGTGATTGTTAGGGTTTCAAACAAACATTCAAACAATCACATTAATCAAGCAATATAATCGAGTTTGACTTTTAGGGTTTCGATTATCTTTAGGGTTTCAAGTTAGGTTTTGTTCTTAGTTTTAGAATGTGTACCTTATTCACTTATGGGGTTGAATGGAATTAGATTGCTGAGCTATTGAACAAGGAGAGAAGACCCGGAATGGATTCAGCTTATTCCACTGATCCACGAGCTTGTTTGAGCTGATCCGGCGAGTTTGAAATGCGAGTTTGAGGGGGTGTTTTAGGGGTGAAAATTCATGGGCTAGGGTTAGGTTTCTAGAGCTCTCGTGCTGATAACGTGATATGAAACTAAATGAATTGAGAAGTGAATTGTATGTTATTAATGAACAAGAGTTACATATTTATTGGGGAATACAATCTCATGAATAAGTAAAATTCTTATAAAATAGAAAATAGGTTTAACCATCTTTAATCTAATGAGCTGGTTATAGAGTCCATTTATATGATTTATAACACTTTTCAGATTTTTTCCCTATATTTTATCAGAAAATCCATATATTTTCCCGACAAAAATCTTCTTTTAATCGGGTATTTACAGATAAAAATTGCAAAAATTTGGAAAGAATAGATTAAAAAATAAAAATGGCATAAATATTTCATTGGGCCAAAATATTAAGATTAGAAAAGTCATCTAGCCCATTAGGCCCATTAGTAATTTCATCCGAAAAATCTCTTTACCGGACTTATCTCTCGCCGACGCCGTCGACGATAAACCCTAACCGCCATTATCTACAATGACGTCATTATCATTTGCTCCACAAAACCATTTTTACACTTCTCGACATTTGACTTTCTTCACCATTCATTATGACTTCCTCCCGCCGTCTTCTTCTTCTTCCTCTCGGAGCTTCGCTCACTGTAAATCTATCTCTCTTCCCAAATATGCAATCATTTCTTTTTGAAACTATTAATCACCTCATTAGCGATTCGTGTTAATGATGATGATCGAGTTCATTTTGATTGCAGAGAGGAAGATTTTCTTCCAATCAAATCCAAAATGGTGAGTTTCTTTTGAAATGTTTCTTTTAAGCAAAATTTTCTTCCTGGAATTAAGATCTGGAGTTTCAGGATTTCTTAGAAGTTTCCGAGGATTCAGTACCGTTGATTCGAGGGAGCCGGAATTAGCGAATCTAGAGTTGAAATATGCAGCTGCATTGCCGGAATGTTCCACAGTGGACGACGAGATCACGAAGATCCGACACGAATTCGAGCTGGCGAAACAGAGGTTTCTTAATATCCCTGAAGCGTTAAAGAGTATGCCTAAGATGAATCCTCGAGGTATTTCTCATTGATTTCATTATACATTATTGGATTTGTTTGTGTTTTTCTTTGTCACTAATTGATTGTGGGTTGCAGGGATATACGTTAATAAGAATCTGAGATTGGATAATATACAAGTCTACGGATTTGACTATGATTACACTTTGGCACATTACTCCTCTCACTTGCAGAGTTTGATCTATGATCTTGCTAAACAGCATATGGTTAATGAGGTGAATCTCTTATGATTTGTTTTTAGACAAATAGATTGGGATTTGTGAGTATCGTTTGAGAACTATTGGTTTTGATTCTTGCAGTTTAGATATCCTGATGCTTGTATCCAGTTTAAGTATGATCCGACTTTTCCCATCCGAGGGTTGTACTATGATAAACGAAAAGGATGCCTCTTGAAATTGGATTTCTTTGGGTCAATTGAGCCTGATGGGTGTTATTTTGGCCGTCGTAAGGTATATAGTCAACGGGTTTTCTTTCTTATATTCTTTCTGAATTGCTGCTATAAGCCCTGAACATTTATATCATTGTGCAGCTTAGTAGGCAAGAACTAGAAAGTATATATGGAACGAGACACATAGGTCGTGACCAAGCAAGATGTCTGGTTGGATTGATGGATTTCTTCTGCTTCAGCGAGGTGAGTTCAATGGATAAGAGCGTACTGTGACATGTTCATATCTAATTTGATTGTGATACCAAAATTTCTTATTACTCTTATTTTCAGGCCTGTCTTATTGCGGACATGGTCCAATACTTTGTCGACGCCAAACTTGAGTTTGATGCTTCTAACATCTACAACGATGTAAATCGTGCTATTCAACATGTCCATAGAAGTGGCTTGGTCCATAGAGGAATTCTTGCTGATCCTAACAGATACTTGCTAAAAAATGTAAGTGCAAGTCTCTGAACTTGTTATTTGATTGAGAATACTTCTAATTTTGATATTTATTATACTGAAGAAGGTATTACTTCTCAGGGCCAGCTACTACGTTTTCTGAGGATGTTAAAAGATAAAGGGAAGAAGCTTTTTTTGCTGACAAACTCACCATATCATTTTGTCGATGGTGGTATGCGCTTTCTTATGGAGGTGATTCACATTATTAATTATCTTAAAAAAATCTTTTGTTTCCCTATGAAATATCGCTTGAGGCAATCATAGCATTCTCTGATTTTGATTAGTTTGTTCATGAAGTTCTTATGCCATGTTCCACCTTTTATTTTCTTTTGAAGTGATTCATTGATCTCCAATTGTGCTTATTATTCCTTAGGACTCTTTTGGCCTCAGAGACTCCTGGCGAGACCTGTTCGATGTCGTAATTGCTAAAGCAAATAAACCAGATTTTTACACATCTGAGCATCCCTTCCGGTTTGTTTTCCTTACGATATATTCAGAAATGCTATTACTATGATCTTTTTGTCACAGGGAATTAATCTCTCGACTCTTTTATTGCCATAAATCCTTGTAGTTGTTATGATTCCGAGAGGGACAATTTGGCGTTTACAAAAGTAGATGCATTTGACCCAAATAAAGTTTACTACCATGGCTGTCTTAAATCCTTCCTTCAAATCACAAAGTGGCATGGCCCAGAGGTACTCTTCACAACAAGCTGATAAATTCCATTTTGTAAGTCATGCTTCTAAATGCATTGAAAGACAGAGTAAAACACGTTCTGTTCATAGGTTATATATTTTGGAGATCACTTATTTAGTGACCTAAGAGGGCCTTCAAAAGCTGGTTGGCGGACTGCTGCCATAATTCATGAGCTCGAGGTTGGTTTACCCTACTTGACATATGGCACTTTGCTGGTTGTATTCTCAAATTGTGTGTACATAAATTAAAGCTCAACCTTATACACTGAATTCTGTTTGGTTCAGCGAGAGATACAGATACAAAATGAAGATAGTTATCGGTTTGAGCAGGTTAGTCACAGCTTCGTCTTTTACTTATCCAGAATGGCTCTCTTCTTACAGGATATATTTCTGTACCGTGATCGACAACCTAAGCCTTAAGTAGTTAGAGACTTGAAGGGATGTAGATACCCTACTTAAAGCAGTGGCAAATGTATTACTGAGTCTAATAAGACCATTTCTTGTGCTTAATATCAGGCGAAGTTCAATATTATCCAAGAGTTGCTTGGTAAATATCACGCGATTGAATCAAACAGTCAGAGAAGCGAAGCATGTCAATCTCTCTTGGACGAGCTGAATAACGAGAGACAGAGAGCTCGAGATACAATGAAAAAAATGTTCAACAGATCGTTTGGAGCTACATTTGTCACAGACACTGGTCAAGAATCAGCATTTTCATATCACATCCACCAATACGCAGATGTTTACACCAGTAAACCTGAGAACTTCCTCTTATACCGACCCGAAGCTTGGCTTCACGTTCCTTACGATATAAAGATCATGCCACATCATATCAAGGTATGCAAACACCCGTAACCTTACAAAAGCCACACATTTTCGGATTCTTTCATTGATGGGTTCGACTTGCAGATTCGGAGTTACTGAGTTTAACAATAACTCTTGCCTACTCATGATTGAACCATTGTCTTTTCAGGTTGCTTCAAACCTTTTCAAGACCTGAGATAGGTTTTATTCCTCTTAAGAACTGACGGAGATGATTTCGCGACTCATGAATCTTTTGTCGATGAAGAGTCGAAAGAAGAAAGCAAACGGCTCTTTTAGGTTTCACTACTGTTAAGAGGTCAACAACAAGGTTTGCAAATTCAATGTCAGGTTCTTGCTGCTGATGATGATTCTTTTGGGTCGAATCAATGTTAAAAACATTGGTTTGCATAATTTTAAAGTAGCTAACACTTAAAAATAAAGGATATCAAACAAAAGACGTTATGTAATGCATTTTTGGTAGGGATTGGGATGAAGTTTCTTGCAAAATTTTGTTGATGTGCTAAAGCAAATTGAAAAATGAAGTCCACGAAAATGACGCATATGCTGCGACCAAGATTATTCGACAGCCTCGTTTTTTCCCAAAGTTCCGTCTTGTTTCTCCCATTTTCTTAGGTTGTGCGTAAGTGAGCGAGCGAGCATTCTGAACTCACACTCAGACTCGATATTAGCAGGGTAGTTAACACGGTCATGGTGTAGAGATGAAGCTAAAAGAACTTACGACAACGGATATCTAAGTTTGAGTTTTCTTTATCGCATTGTGTGAGGCATTTAAGGGATTTTATTTGTCTCATCTGGATGTAGCCAAACTTAGGACAATGGTAATATGTCACATATATTCGGATCATCCGGGATTACCACGGTAGGTTGTGTGTGGTCAATCTACCCCAAATACTTTTATATATCTTTTTGAACTTGTTCTGTTTGCTTTACTATGATGATCCTTCTGCTTACTTGTATGTGCAAATTCTGCTTTTCGTCTCACCTGCCCGAACCAATCATGACGGAAAATGTTATAACATATTGTTGGTTTGCTCAAAATCATATTGTGATAGAAACTATTTATCCATACTCACAGAAATAAATCAGGAAAAGACAATAAATCATATTCTGTTTAAATTGTGCTGAGGAAGAGAATAAATTATAATTTGTTCGAATGTCCTCTATCACTACAAATATAAGTTGTATCTAACATTCTTTCATGAATAGGGACGTTTCCTAGCCCTTCAATTTTTGTCTAACACGAATTATCTTTTCAGGAGGTTACCAAATTTGGAGGAATTCAGGTTTTATCCATGGATTCTATGATATGTATGGAAAGCAAGAAACGATAAGGTTTTTGCAAATTTGGATAGAGATCCAAGGGATACTATTCAAAATGCTAAGTAGAAGCTACTGAATGGCTTCAAATTCAAGACAAATCAAGCAAACCAAGTAATATATGAGAGGCAGTGGCTAAACCTCTAATAGGTGATCAAAGCTTCTCAAGATACCGCGGTTACGTTGACTTGATCCTGGAATGATTCCGAATATTTCTATGAGATTTGATGGTATTGTTTCCCAGATTCTACGAGAGGCGTAAACATGGGGGCAAGAGGAATCTTCTGTTGTTTGTCGTTATTGCATACAGAGTTTGAAGCAATCATATGGACCATGGAATCCCTATTAAGGTTGAAGATTGGAGAAGTTCAGTGTGCCTCCAGCTGCTTTTCTCTCCTTTAGATTTCCAGAAGCTTCAACCATAAGGCAAATTGGTTAGCCCGTAATATTCGTAATTTATCCAAAAATTATTATTTTGTAAATTCTGTTTCATTTTCTTGTGTCTAAAAGTTAATATAAGACTAATATGTTGGAGAAAAAATTAGCTGGAAAAAATATTTTTGGCCAAATAATTAGAGAGTCATTATGGATCTAATTGTTGAGAAAACCAATCTTTTTTAGGGAAAATTAGGTGCGTAACAATGTTTAGAAAACTAATTAGGTGGAAGGGTTAAGGTTTTGTAAATTAGGTGTGAAGAAGTGGGTACAGTGGGTGAAAATACTAAACGGCCCCCAAATAAAAACTAACACTCACCTCTGATGGCCCACCAAATATATTGAGACCCCACATTCTTCAACTTGTCCCCTAAGGAATATGAGCATTAATGGAAAGATACAAAACAAATTTCATCTGCAATTGTGGAACGTTTATGGTCACAAGATTGGAACGATGGATTTTGGTTTTAGACAAAAAGAATATTTGCCTGTTAATTTTCATATAAGAGAGAAGGAAAAATATTTTAACAAGAAACAATATAATAATCAGGTCCCGTCTTCATTAACTCCAAACTCATCCAGTAGCATGAACACTCACATAAACCTAAAATCAAAGAGTGCTATGTAATAATTGCAAACAAACGCCTTCAATGCTGAAAACCTGAATTTTAAGGTAGGTGAGATTCTGTTTGCTTTCGCCTTTTGTTATTCTTGGATCTTCGATTTGTCTTTTTTGTGGGGACCAATTTGTGTGTTTCGAAAAAAGTATGTCAAGGAAGGGACCATTTCTTAGTGTCATTACTAGCAGCGATTTTTGACCTAAATCTCGTGGTGTACGTGAGTACTATATTAAAGTGTTGTAATTTTGGATTTTCGCTTAAAAACGAATATGAATGATGCGATGTGTGTGAGTCACTAAGGAATGTATTTCTTGTTCCTGAGATATGTTATATGTATTCCTATTTTTGATGCTGACAAAGTTGTGGGTTTAGGTCATCTAGTTTTGGGTTTTAAGCATATAATAAAAAGTTTTGGCAAACCCAAGTTATAAAGCTTATGTGGTAAATAACGAGATGTGGTTTTTAGTGGAACAGGTTGGTAAACAGTACCTCTCTCTTATGTGACATAACTGACATGAGTCCATCTTGATTGCAGGAAAAACAGGAAACAATGTACACAGATGTGAAGGTTCGTCGCGGTGATTGTAAGCTTGATCCTGATGGGAACTACTACTTTGAAGAGACATGGAAAGATCTGATTGCAACAATCGAGATTAAAGAAGGGGACATTTTTGTTAGGTTTTTGACAAAACTGACGTATGTTATGGGGGTTAGAGAGAATCACCACATAGAGATCAGCTACCAATGGCCTGAGTGTATCTTTGGTCCAACATGGAAACAGTTTCCCCCCGCGTATATCACAATGGATGAAGAGTTTAATGCGTACATGGCAATTAGAGGTGAAATTGAGAGCCTGCCTCTGCTGGCAACCGTCCGCCGATAGGGGCTTGGGCAGGAGTACATCGCCTTACTGATGGCGTAGAGGGGGGGGGGTATAAATAATGGTATGTATGTGGTTTGATGTTATGGTAGCAAATATCTTACTGTTATTATCGAAATAATGAGAAGATTCTGACTCTAATGTGCACCATGAATGCATACATAGTTATCTCAACTCAGTCGCCACCCAAATAATTAGTGCGGCACATGATTGGTGAGTACCATATTTCAAAAAATATTTTGTGGTACTTAAAAAAAATAGTATCGGTAAAACGTTATGTTAGATGATTTGTGGTTCACCATGCGCCAAGAGACCACCGTTGTAATAATTTGGATTACATACAAGCAGAAACATACGCTGTTTATTTTACTAATGTGATTCGTTTTACAGCTGTTGGAAGTGGAGTAGACACTGGAAGAGGCAAGGCAAATCAGCATGATGTGGACCTTACGAATTAGGGCAAAGGCAAAGAAGTACAATTGTATACATATGATCTAAGCTGTGGTGGGCTGTGTATAGATTCCAATGAAATCGATCTTTGGAGAGCATTTGTTGGTAGCAAAATAATGTTGGTTGGAGGTAGTAGCAACCGCATTGGTGGAGTTGGCGGGGATCTAAACAACGAGGCCGATGCAGAGAATCTTTGAATGGAGTCAATTACCTTGACTTCAAGCAACAATGACTCTAGGATAGGGGTGGGCGAGGAATCTGAGTTAGATTCCGCAGATCTTAATCTTACAGACTCTGATGATGATGAAAATAACTTGGCTTTGATGGGTTAGAAATGAAACAAAGAAATATGTTAGCTGCAAAAAATATAATTGCGAGAAAAATTAAAATACTTGTAAATGTTATTGATTATTCACCTTGCACACATTGACGATGAACCCATTGGGCTGGTGACATGGGGGTCAAGAATGGAAGTTGGTGGGCCATGGAAGTGCCACAGAACAAGGATAATCAGGGTGTGGATGTTGTCAACGAGCGTGCAGTCCCGAATTACCTGCCAGAACGAGATGCACCTCCATATTTTGATGATCCAGAGGAAGACACTGGTATTGAAGGTTTGTGTTGTGCTTATAATGCAAAATTAATGTTTTGTAGTAATATTTTGCGTGTAGCAGCTAAGACGTGTAATGGCTGGAAATTGGAATCAGGTAAGCTGCACCGAGCTATCCATGATATTGATTACGAAGGGGCTAAATATTTGAAGGTCGGGTGTTCAGGTATAAGGAGGATTTCTGAACTAAGCTGGCAATTCATGCTATCACCAATAAGTTCCACTTCAAATATGATAGGTCATGTCGGGAAATGGTAAATGTTCTGTGTGTTGGAGCAACATGCCCATGGAGAGTGTATGCGACAAAAATGACTGGAAGTGAACGATTAGTCATCCGCATCATATCTTCCTTCCATACATGTAGCATTGCTGAGAGGTGCTACTTCCATAAACAAGCTTTGACAGCTGTAATATGAGAGCTGATTAAGAACAAATATGTCGGGTTTGGACGTGGCCCTGGTGCAAGTGAAGTAAGGCGAGATGTAAGTGATGGGTTTATTTGCAAACATAAATTGAAATTTCATAGTTGGTGTATGTTATCTTTTAAGCATAGTGTTATCAGATAGAACATATGGTAACTGATTTTTCCAACATAAACATGTGCATCCAAAGTTGCATAGAGACTTCAGCTTGCACATCTCATACTGGAAGGCGTGGCAAGCAAGGGAGATCGCGATGGAGAGTGCTATGGGGTCTGCAATGGGTAGCTATGGATTGATCCCTGCATATTTTAAGCTGTTAGTTGAGATTAACCCTGGGTCAAATGTTGCATTGGACACAGAGATGGATAACACCAGGGTGGAATGATACAAGTACCTATTCTATGCACTCCATGCATCGATCGTTGGATTTGCGTACATGAGGAAAGTGGTTGTAATTAATGGGACACATCTCCGGGGTCGGTATGGCGGGGACTTACTCGCTGCAAGCACCCAAGATGGAAATTACCAAATATTCCCAATAGCTTTTGGAGTAGTGAATAATGAGAATGATCAGGCATGGACTTGGTTTTTGGAGAAACTGAGACAAACTGTTCCTGATGGGCCTGACGTTAATATCATCTCTGATAGGCACGCTTCAATTTATGCTAGTATTAAAAAGGTTAGAACTAGTAGCAAAAATTTTCTTTTTGAATAAACTGTAAATAATGTTTTTTGCGTATACAAAATATTAAAGCAGTTATTGCAGAAGTTAACAGCAAAACATAAATATGTTCATGTGGTGACCCCTATGTGTGGTTTCAATGTTCAGGTATATCCCCTAACCCACCACAATGCATGTGTTGTACATTTGGTGCAGAATGTGATTGCAACTTTCAAGAACAAACACTTGGGTCATCTGGTTTTGTCCGCAGCTCGAGCATACCGCAAAGAAAAGTTTTAAAAGATATTTGATGTCAGATATCTAAGTTTGCGCTGTGCAGAATATCTGGCACAAATAGGATTCGAGCATTGGACAAGATCATACTACAATAGCAATAGGTACAATATAATGACAAGCAACATAGAAAAGTTGCTGAACAATGTGTTGTGAGTCGCTAGGGGCTATCCAGTTATCTCTATCCTAGAGTCAATAAGAACAATCATGGTGGCATGGTTTTCAGTAAGGCGAGAGGCTGCAGATAATGCAGAACTGACTGTTCCTCCAAGAGTCCATGAGGGGGCAGGGTTCCAAGTAACAAAGCTGGCCGAGCAGCTTTATGAGGTAATCAGTTGCTGCAACTAAAATGTTTAGCCATTACAAATATATGTGTACAATAATTAATGAAGTAGCATAGATGTTGATCTTATCCTGTCTCGTGGACACAAGGTAAGGGAGACAGATGAATTTGGCTATTGTGTGAGCTTGAAGGACAAGACATGTACCTGCATGGAATTACAACTGCTGACAATCTCATGTACACACGCCATAGCTGCTGCTGTGCAAGACGGCACGAGAGTGGAATCCCTGATTGGTGTGCACCATGCACTCAGTTCCTTAGATTGTCTTACCAAAGGACAATCATGCCAGTCCCAAACATAGGTTATTTAACACCAATAGGTGGTGTATGGGACCAACTCGGGCCACCACGTGTGAGGTGGGCATCTGGGAGACCCAAGAAGCGTCGTCACCTCTCCACAGGGATATATATTAACAAAATATTCTGCGTATCTATTAACAATATTCTGCGTATATATTAACATTTTGACTTATTGGGTTGCATTAGAGAAAGACAAGGAAAAGGTGTGGCAGTTGTGGAAACTTAGGACACAACAGGTCCACTTGCAGACTCCCCCCAAGTGTGAGTGTATAACCAAATTTTGTTCATTTTCCTACTAAGAATTGTGTTGTTGCTGCAATGTAGATATGGCTTGTGGAGGGAAAGAGAGATATGTGAAATAGAATGAAATCTCGTGGAAGGGAATGTTTGCATTCATATGTTGTGTATATGTACCTAAGAATGTGACATAACCTTGTTTGTCCTCCTTGTAATTATTGAAGATCGCATCTTTAAGTAATGAATGTTCTTTTCTTGTTTCCCATATGTTAGCCGTAAAACTAATGTGAGTGCAAAAAAATTAGTTAGCCGAAAAATCACAGTGACTAGGTGATGAATGTGTTTATGCTAGTTTTGGGATTGAAAGCTTGGCCTGCAAATAGATTAGTTAACCGCAAAAAGATATTTTGTATGAATATATATATATATATATATGAGCTGCAAATAGAAACTTCTAAGTCTGGGGAGAGAATTGATCTACCTATGTTATAAATTTTCTTTTTAGGGGAATAAGTTGACCTAAATATTTGTATTAGAATACCGACCACCAGAAAGGTAGAGTAGTTTTGGGTTTTCTTTTTTTAGGGTGGGCATTGATAACTGCGCAGAGTAGTGGCTTTTGACATTTGTGCAGAGTATTAGCTTATGTCTTTGGCAAGATTAGTGATCGCCGCAATGTAGATATGGCTATTGGAGGCAATGAGAGATATGAGAAATACAATGAAATCTTGAATAAGGGGATGTTTGCATTCATATGTTGTGTAAATGTATGTAAGAATGTGGCAGAACCTTGTTTGTCCTTCTTGTATATATTGAAGATCGCAGATCGAGTAATGAATGTTCTTATCATGAACTAAATTTGTGTATATTATAGATGGAAGCGGAGAAGTGCGGAAAACAACTTGGTTTGCATGCAATACTATAATGTGGGTGCAAAAATATAAGGTAGCCGCAAAATCTCTGTGACTAGGTGAGGAATGTGTTTTATGCTAGTTTCAGGCATAAAATCCTAACCATCAAATGGATTAGTTAACCGCGAAAAATATATTTTGCGAGCCAATATATATGTGATCCGCAATTTAAAACTTGTATATCTGGGGAAAGTGTTGGTCTACTTGTGTTATAGATTATTTTATGGGAATGACCACATTAGGGTTATGAGTTAATCTCGTATGATATATGAAATACAGTAAAATCTCATGTAAGGTGATGTTTGTATTCATGTGTTGTGTAAATGTACGTAAGAATGTGGCAGGACCTTGGGTTCATATGTTTGCATGCATATGTTGTGTTGACATGAACAACTCAGCTAAGGGAGGGTACTCTATATAATGATATTAATCTGAACAGGCAAGTGTCTTTATAAATGTTTAGACAATACACCCCATGAGTTTACAAAAGATAGAAAACAACAAAAAAGTGGATATTGGATTACAAAAAGTAATCCAACAATAGAGAACATGAGTCTGGTTGAGAGGAATATAGTTTCCAAAAGATAAAAAAACAACTAGAAAGGGGATGTTGGTTTGCAAAAGGAAGTCCACCAACAAAGAACTTGCCATGTGAAAAGGATCTAGAAAGGATGATCACAACTTGTCATGTAGAAAGACAGAAAACAACTTCTTGCAGTGGTAGTCAAGTTGATCCATTTCAATGTGCGAGCAACCTTCAAAACCTGCCTCGACATGACGGTTGATGAGAAGAGGAACCATTATCCCAGAGTCGTACATATTAGCTACTTGGGGGATGCCATGGACCCGGTCAATATCAAATGGTGCAGAGGGGTCCCGTTGGTACGCAAAAATAGTACAATTAACTGCAACTAATAAGGATAACGCAAACAAATTTATTCACGTACAATTTGATGGGGGTTCCTGCTTGGATAAGGAGGTATGGCAACATGATTGGAATCCGTTGGAGGTCTCGCGCAACAGAAGTTTCGGATCATAGCCTCACGTTGCAATCAAGGACATAAATCTTTGCAGCCGAGATGTGAATACAAAAGAGAACCCAGTGAGTCCTATCAAAGTTAAAAGAAGCATATATTGTTTCGGGTGTGAAAATAATTCGTCCCTCCCAGCCTCGAACTTGCCACTGAAGGCATCAATCAACGCCTTGCTAAACTGGAACTGCCCCACATTCTTAGCTGCCATGAAACTAGAAAAGGAGCGAGAAAGTGCTGATATGATGCCAGAATCAACTAAGTCTAAACATGGCCCTTCCTCAGCTCCCCTCTTGACAAAGTCCCAAATGAAAATTAGTAAAGCGTCCATGACCTTGGAGGACATTGGCTTCTCTCTGCTAACAACTTCAGTTATCTCCTTTGCAGTCAGATATGAGGAGGACTCAAGGAAAACACCCCTGCAACCAGGCAAATTCAATTACAGAGGTGAGTTTTGCAGATAAAGATAATGTAATTATGTAAAAAATAGGATATTTAGTAATTGTAATAATAACAATAATCTAGTCAGTCATACCTGGCCCTTTTAACTGACTCGATAGAACTCGCAAAACGCTTGTTCTCGAACTCAAGATTTGCTAATGTGATGGGAGGTGAGGGATGGCCAATAAGGATTTTAGTCCTCGAATCACAATGAAAAGGCGCATCTATCCTAGAGGATATAGTTAGGGACCTTTTGCTATTCTTAGATATATATGGGGCCGGGAAAGCCCGGATTGGAACAAGAGCTCCAAGAGTAGTTGCCGGTGCTTTGGGGTGCGAAGGTGACTTCTCTCATGCATCTTTCTTGGCCTAAACACACACAATAGTGACTGTTAAAGACTGATGGTACACATAGAATTGGTGTTACCGGTTAAAATAAGTAACCTTTCGCTTATGGGCGTGGCCTTTGGCTTTGTGGATGTTGATTTTCTTCGGAGGGGAATGCTTCTGAGGGTCGAAGGGGAGTGAAAAAAGTAGTTAGCAAATCGTGGGCTGATAAATATAAATACTCAAAACATACCTTAGGGAAGTCATCTTTCACCTTATACGAGAATTATGGCCGAGACTGACGTTTACAAGAAACCTATGGTATATACAGCAAGGGTTGGAGCCCTATGGAAAAATCATGAACATATTAATGGATGTTGAACACCAGGCATACCTGCTCCTTAAAGGATGCAAGAGTTGGGTTTCCACCACTTTCCTTAGGTGAAATGTCATGGGGATGGCTACCGTGTGCCTGAAATAGTTAAAACTATGTTAATGGGTATAATATAATTTTGCCGTACTATTAAAGTATCAGTTTCCACCTGATCTCCATATGTGGGTGAGTCTTGTCTTTTGTTCTGCACTTGAGGATCTTTGGTGACCTGAGACTTTGGGGTTAGTCTTAGAGAAAATGAAAGTTGGGAGCAATGGATGGAGGACCCCTGCTGCAGTAGTACAACATTGCCAAGTAGGTGTTACAAAAATGGGGACATTGAACAAATGCAAAATACCTGCTCGAACAGAGAATACAAAGGGCTGTCGTCTCTCCGCTGGTGTAATTTGTAAACGGTTAATACCAATATAAGTAGTTTTATGTCTAAGAGATAAGAAGTAATATGTATCTCTTGAGTGGACTGAGGAATGGCCTATTTGAACAGGATCCACCTCTTCATGCATGGCATCACGATGCTGCTCAAGAGGTGTGTCGAAATGTACTGGTGGTGGAGGAGGTGGAAGATGAGAAGATTCATTGGAAGCAGTTGTAGGCAGTGTTGTGCGTTGAGGTGTACTGTGGTTTGCCACTGTAGGTGACTGTTGAGAGTAGTGAAGATATAAGCACATAATATGGATGTAGAAAAATCATATTTGGAACAGCAAAAACGAATGAATAAGGTAAAATTTTCAAATAACTACAAAATAACATTAGATACTGATAACAAAAACTTACAGTTGTGCCACCTGGGTGCTGCATGGCTTCTGGACCAGAGGTGTGGTAAGAAACTCTGATGCCAGGCGATTCATTGCTCACAGCTTCTGACTACAGGTATATAAGATGACAAACGACTGTGTTTGATGTTAAAGGGCTTAGAAACAGAGATAGACATAGAAGTGACATTGGGATACAATAACAAACATTGTAAAATGCGGCAATGTCGTTTACTGTATCTATTTTAAATGCACAACGCTGGCTCAAATCCGGTGGGATATCTCCCTGACAGCCCTCGTGGCAAAGAAGTAAGTTGTAAAACATGAACAAGTAAATAGTAAACCATGGTATCTAAAAACCATAAAGATAACCGTAAAAAACAAATGCAGCTGCAAAACAAAATGGTGGCAGATACCAAAAAATGCAAAGGTACTCACAATGTTCTGGATGGGCTCCTAGACAAATGAAGTAGTTTCTTGGACGGACCATTGGTGGGCCAGAAAAAAGGAGATGTTAAGGAAACCATAAATGCATATAAATGTGGTGGTGCAACTACGCATTTTAAGCCGGTTCACAAAATAGTGCGGAGGACACTTACGGTAGTCTGGCTGGAATCGTGAGTGCCTCCCACTCCTGGCGAGGCTCCTGTAGGCGTCGCCAAACTAGTTGCCTTCTGGATAGAACATTGGTTGAAGAAAAAATTAATTTCTCAGCAATTGGAAAACATAATTGCAAAAACAAACTATAACTGCAAAAAGAGATGTTAGCGGATACCAAATCTGCAAATGTGCTTACCGTCATCTTGATGGGCTCCTGGCCGAATGTACTACCTTCCTGTACAACAATTGGTGGTGGGCTATGAAAAGAGATGTTGAGGAAACACTAATTGCATATAGAATGTGGTGGTGCAACTACGCATTTCAGCTCCTTCACAAGAAAGTGCATAAGGTACTTACGGTGGTTTGGTTGGGGTGGTGAACGCCTACCACTCCTGACAAGGGTCCCACAGACGTACCAAAACTGCTTGCCTCATGGAGAGGACATCGGTTTCCGCAAAAAAGGTTTTTTCAATAACACACAAATGCGTGAAAGTCATTATTAATGTTAATAGAGTCGGTTGGAGAATCATCCATGAGGCTCGAAACCTGTGGTATGTCCTACACATGTGGATTAATGCAAAAAAAATTTTATATACAAATGATAGCAGCAAAAATAAATAGGGACACATAAATATTGATGAACTAACATGGGGGACATTGGTGTCATGTATGTGATCTGACCAGGATGCTCTCCTGTGACAGTGGTCAGATGATACGTCCTCACGCAGAGATGAGAACATTGGATCATTGGGTGAACAACTATATTGATCACGGCGTTGACGATCTGGTGACCCATGGACGGACTTAATAATAGCTGAAACACCAGAGAGCACCCACTCATCCATCAAATCAGCTAAAATGTCTCTAATGGTGTCGGCATCAAGGCATACATGCGATGACCCCGCTTCTGAGTGGTGAGTTGAGTGCTTAGTTGGATGGGTCAATGTTGATGGCTGTGACATCTTAGTGCTAACTCTTACTCCTTTCTTTTTCTTCTTGGGAGGAGAAATGTTCTCTTGGATTGCACCCGCTAGTGAACATTGAATTCCGGAACTTCTTACCATCCTGAATCATCTGAACCATGTGATCAACCTTCACGTTGTTTTCCTCGTCAGACCAGGTCAGGTCTTCTTCTTCCGATAAAGGAGCCTCAAGGGAAATGATGGACTGCACATCAACTTACAAGAGAGAATATGGCTGTTAAATGCATAATATTACGGTAATTTTTGTATTTTGCAGAAATCAGAAATGTTTTGCGGAATTCGAAATATTTGCATCAACCAGAAACGTTTGCAGAAAATAGAATTGTTTGCATGTAATATGAAAAACTGCATATGAATCTACAGAAGAGAATATGGCTGTTAACTGCAAACTATTACGGTAATTTTTGTACTTTGCAGAAATCAGAAATGATGGCATAATCAGAAATGTTTGCAAACTAAAATGTTTGCAAACTAAAATGTTTGCAGTAAATAGAATTTTTTGCATGTAATATGTAAAATTTACCTCGCACTCCCGGTCAATTCTACGGGCGTTTGACAGCCTGAAAGGAGGTTGTTTTTCACCTTGCTTGTTGCCACTCTCCTCTTCAGATTCAGATAACTCCAAGACTATAGGTACAGATGATAATGCCGGCTCATCCTGAATCGCAGGCACAGCTTGGATGACAACATATAGTAGCGCGTGCACAAAAACCTGAACCGCATAACTACCGGTTGCAAGCTGTGCAAGGTCTCGTTCTGTGATAGACAACATAACCATGTCAAACGATGCTCTGCCCTACGGGTGTGACATGAACATATCCAGATTCTCAACCATCTTCGCATGCACTTTACTAATCTATGCATTGTGACATGTGTGGAGGAGCAATCCATCAACCAATACAAGGGCTACTAAATGCAGCCTCCGCTCACCATCAACAATAATGTCCTTCTTGAGAAGAGAAATAGCACGTTAACAATAATGTCCTTCTTGAGAAGAGAAATAGCACGTTTGATTGTTACTGCTTGTTCACGGCCAAAAACATCGTATAGTAGGGAGGTTCGCTGGACACGGTTCTGCTCTTGGGCTTCTTCCTAGGATGCTTAGGATATTTTCCACACCCTAGGCCAGTAACAATTTTAAATTCTCGCAGCGAGAAACGTATGGGCGCCCCTGCAAAAACAACCCAAATCTTTTTTTTAATGAGTAGCTGCCTACTAAGAAGTTGACTCATGAAACTACCGAATCAAGCAGGCTTGCCCGTCAGCTCTAACATGTCTTTGATCTGGCTGTCTCTAAAGAATGCGTTTTCCTCATATTTGAGCGCTACAAGCAGAGACTGAAGCCATGTAATCCTTTGGTAAACATTCACCCTCTTTCCCATTGGATACTGTCCATCCGCAATCAGCCGGGATGGGAGGTTGTTGGGAGGCATACCAAACACCTGCGTAGATCCTACATTAGTAGTGTTAGCGATTAAAAACTTTGTTGCCTGCAACTTTTTATATTGAGCATGTGACAAAAGATGTTTGCCATAACATAAATGTTAACAGTAAAAAACGAGCTACAGAGTTTTGACACATAGATTGGGAAGCAAGAGCAGAGATTACAAATAGCATATATCCTACAGTTCTACACACAGAAATCAATCCTGCAAAAATGTGTTGTAAACACTAGAATTCAAGATCTTCTCACACTAACTACCTAATACACAACTCACACACCGCTCACTTCACTGTAATCAATCACTGAATCGTGCGCCAGTCATAGCCAGAAACAGAAAACAGAAATGATCTATAACAGGAAGCTAAACACAAGCCGTCAGAAACCATTTAGTAACAACTTGTGTTGATATAGTTGCGGCAAAAAAACAAAAAAAATTAGAAAAATTCGAATTTGGGCAAAGCATTCAACAAAGCGATAACTTATAGGTGAATATATAACCCTTGGTATGTGCCTCCCTTGATAGTTCATGAAAGAATTAGAGAGAGGCAGAAAATCTAGTACATTCCTCGACCTACGGTTTGGACAGCGGTGCTTGTTACGGCGGCGATCACAGAGTAAAGAGATGATGACGATGCAGTGGTTTGGCAGCATAGATGTCTAGAAGCAAAAATTTAGTAAGAGACTATAGATGTGGAGATTTTGACAAGCAGGAAGAAGAATATAGGAAACAATGGCGACAGTCCAAGAGAAAGAATAAGAAGTTAAAGTTTTTTTTTCCTTTATGAAGAGACACTTAATAAACTAAAATTCCTTGTAATTTTGAAGTGATATACACTTGACATTCCGGATATTTATCGTAACCCAAATAACAAAAAACTTAGATTCCACAATCTAATATAATATAATAAAAATCTGATATATACATATTGACACTTGATATTCTAGATAATTGTCATAACCCAAATAACAAAAAACTTAGATTCCGCAATCTAATATAATATTATAAAAATTTGATACATACATAGGGACATATAAATCATTAAAATTGTAACAGTGCACTAGGAGGCCCAAGTCTAGAACTAATTTTGTTAAACTTATATGTTATACTTTATAGTTACTTTTTTTATATACTACATTTAGATGAAAAGAATTCTAACCATATTTAATCAAGACATAATATACTTAAATCAAATAAACGATGAAAATATATTTACAACGAATAAAATAAAATGAAATAATAAAATACAAATGAAGAAAGAAAAAGCTCAATAAAAACTTCCCTTAAAACCTTTTTTATTAAGTAAACTAAAATTTCATCTAAGTCTATTAATATGTTAAACCAATTGATAAAATATATATTTATAAAACCAGGTGAACCAAAATAGTAATATATTATGCTTTATATAAATACATCTTATATATTAAAGCGCGATACACTTTCATTTTGACCATATTATAAACTTTAAGATAAAAAATTAAGGTATAATTCATAACTACTCTTAAAAATAAGGTTAATGTGAGTTTGGTTATAAATTTTATATAAAAATTTAAACCTAACAAAGATTTAATAGAAAATACTCTTAGAAAACTAAAATCTAACTAAAATATATGGATTAAAAATTCAGTTATTGATTCGGTTCCAGTTTGGTTTTGAATTCGATTTTCCGGGTACATAGATTTATGACACATTCTAGTATTTTGTCAGTTCGGTTAATCTAATTCAATATTTTGGTAATTTTAATTTAAGACTTCTTTGGATATCTTAATTTCTCGGATATAGTTTCGTTCGGTATAGAGCGAGTTAAGGTATTTTATATAAAAATTTAAAACTAAAAAATAAAAGAAAAATTGTAAAATTTAGTTCTTAATTTAGTTTTGGTTCGGTTTAAATATATAGATTTATGACCTATTAAGATATTTTTTCATGTTTGGTTCGAGTTCGATACTTCTAATTCGACTTGATTTTGGTTTGGTTTTTGGAGTTCTAGAACATCTCGAAAATAATATTCAAATTATCAACTCGAAAGTAAGAACCAAATGAACACATGTTGAAAAAAATAGTTAAGTCTCACGCTATAGCATAAGTATAATCCTAGTAAAATGATTAAATAGGTAAAAATATAATTAATTACTATTAGATTTATCTTTATAACGGAAAATAAAAGCGAAAGATAAAGAAGTTAAAGAAGAATCTCCTTTCGAAATATTAGTAATAATGTATTTTAAAATCAATTAATGTCTATAGCCAAGAAAAATGGTTAAAACAATTTCATTAGATTTTTGTCCTTCAACCGACATAAACCCATACTCATACCAATGTGCATCTATTCATTTGTTATAAAATTTAATAAACTAAAAATATACAAAATCTTGAACACAAATATGAAAGACATTAAAAGAGGAAACCAATTAAGAGCAAGATTACACAAAAGTTAGTATAAATAGAGAAACAATATCACTAATTTGTTTTGACCAAGAAAAGAATCACTATATTGTAGAAAATTAAGAGAAGATCAAAGAAAGATGGGAAAATGGAGTCAGTAGTAATGATAATGATGATTGTGGTTGCTATTGGGATGATCAAAATTGAAGCAAATGATTGGTACAATCCATTTGTTAGAGTAGCTTCCATTGAGTCTTTGCACCTATCCCTTTTTCTTATTTTCTAAACTCCGGTTTGTTCCTGTAAACCATGATTTGTCTCAGGATGTTATAAGATGTAACTGTAAACGAGCTAATCACGATTTGATATTGCTTGAATTGATTCCCCGATTTCTTGTATCTTGTTGATATAGTTTTGATGGTTTCGAATGAATACACTCACACACGCTCACAACACAGAAAACTTTATAGAGTTCCTCCACAAAAGGAGTACATCTCTCTTCAGGTCAGAACTTAGAATCACTAATGACTTTTCTCTGTGTTTTTACAAATACAACAATGGAGTACAAAAGAAATTGAATCTGCCGATTAAACCGATGAAGAAGACGAGGGAATATATATGAATAACAGGTCCGTTAGTTTGTTTGTAAAAAACTAACAAGTGGGCTTCTCTTATCAAATTTTTCGCCCATGAAGAAATGATCCGGTCCAATATCTAATTGGATCATGTTGGGCTCAAATGAATGGCCCAAGTGGTGATGAGACAAACAACATTCTCCACCTTTGTCTCTTCACCTTGTCGGTGACACCAACAACATCTATTCATTCTCTCTTGCTTTCTGTAAATTCCATTAAACGGAAACAGCTCCGCTGATAACTAGCTTGTTACGAGCTACAAAACTCCTGGAAGTGACCTTCTCTTCATCTTTCCCCGATCTCCTCTATTTTGCCTCGTCTTGAGTGGAGAAATAGATTTCCATAGATCATTGATTTCTCCTTTATAAGGTAGGCTCTTGTTCATGAACTTACCTGCACCTGGTTGTAACTCTGTTGATATAGCTCTTGATCAACAGACCCGAGGTCTCCGCTTAAGCAGATAGAAAATGCACCTGCGAAGCCTCTGTTCTTGACAATTCTACATATGATGCATGTTCAGAGTCTGCAAGCATTCTCTGAACTTAGCCACATGTATGACCTTTGTACACGTATCTGCAGGGTTTATAGATGTGTGGATTTTGTGAATTGTAACCTACTTATCTTTGATTACCTCTCTGATATAGTTATATTTGACCTGAATGTGTTTTATCCTTTCACTGCACCACCCTGTTCATGGCTAAATAGATAGTACTCTGTGAATCAAAATGTATCTCTACTGGTCCATGATTGAATCTTAATTATGCACACAAGCCTTGTAACCATATTGCTTCCTTGCTAGCTTCTGATAAAGAGATATTTTCTGATTCTGTTGTAGATAGAGCAACTACTTTCTGTAAACGAGATATCCAACTGACTGTATTATTGCCAATCTTGAACATATAACCTGATATAGATCTTCTCTTATCCATATCCGAGGCAAAATCTGTATCGCAATAACCCCTTATGTTGAAATCTGCACCCTTAGTGAATGTTAGGCATGTTTTTGATGCACCTTTTAGACATTTTAATATCCAATTAGCAGCTAACCAATGTGTTCTTCTTGGCTTTGACATGTAACAACTGACCATGCCAATTGAGTATGCTAAGTCTGGTCTGAATCCAACCATGGCTTACATAAGGCTTCCACTAAGACTAGTATAAGGTACACCATCCATTCCTCTCAACTCTTCCTCTTCGTTTTCTGCATTTACACTTTGAAGTTTGAAGTGTGAACCTAGAGGAGTAGTTACGGCTTTACTTTGATCTTGACCAAATGTTTTTAGAACTTGATATATGTAATTGCTTTGACTGAGAATTAGCTTGTTCTTTGCTCTATCTATGATGATTTCCACACCTAAAATCTTTCTTGCTAATCCCAAGTATTTCATCTCAAATGTTGTACTCAACAATTCCTTCAACTTGCTGACTTCTGACTTGTTACTTGAAGCTATTAACATGTAATCTATGTATAGTAGTAGGTAGATCATATCTTCAACTTTGGTCCCTTTTGCATACACACAAGGATCATACTTACTTTTCTGAAACTCTTGTGCTATCATGAATTAATCAAATTTCTGATTCCATTCTCTAGGGGACTACTTTAGGCCATATATGGATTTCTTTAGCAAACACACCTTATCTTCCTTTCCTTTAACCACATAGCCTTCTGTTTGATTCATATAAATGGTCTCTTGTAACACTCCATAGAGTGCCGTTTTTATGTCCATCTGCTCAAGTTCCATATTCCAATTTGTTACAGCTGCTAGTAGTAGTCTGATTGATGTGTGTTTTGCTAATGGGGTAAAGACCTCATTATAATATATTCCTTCAACTTGAGCATACCCTTTTGCTACTAACCTAGCTTTATATCTAGGCTTCTCCACCCCTGGAATCTTTGGCTTTACTTTGATTAGCCACTTACAGCCGATCACCTTTTGATCCTTAGGTATGTCTGTTAGTTCCCAAGTTCGATTCCTTATCAAAGAATCCATCTCTTCGTTTGATGCTTTGTCCCATAGCTTCTTATCCTTGCTTGCCTTTGCTTCTTTGTAGCTTTTAGGCTCAAGTATCTCTACTATTTCCGCATTTGCAAGTGCAAAAGCTACTAGGTCAGCTTCTTTGAATCTTGATGGTGGCTTTATCTCTCTCCTTTTTCTATCTCTAGCCAACAAGTAATCACTTAGCTCAAAACTTTGACCTGATTCTTGCTCTGTTCCTTCTGTTTCTGATTCTTCTGTTTCTGATACATGTTCAACATCACTCTAGCTTGAACTACTAACTGAACCTGGAGCATAACCCTCTTCTTCTCCACCTAAGTCATCTCCTGATTCACCTTTTGTACTGTGTTGAGTGATGTTGGGATCACTTACAGTATCCGTTTGACTCCTTGTGTTTGCTCCACCTGATTCTATGACTCTTGAGTTTTCATTTCCTTCACCAAGAATCTCTTCTATATTTGTTCTGAATGTAACTCTCTTGCTTGACTTATTATGTTTAACTGTTTTTGTCTGTTCACTTATATCATCACTCTCTGATTGAATATCTTTGAACATTACTTCTTCATTAAACACCACGTCTCGACTAAGAATTACTTTTCTTTCCTCAAGAAGCCAAAATCTGTAACCTTTTGCCTCTCTTCCATAACCTATGAAAATCCGTTTGACTGCTCGTGGACTTATCTTGTCCTGTATTGTATGAGCGTATGCTACACAGCCAAAGCTTCTAAGATGATTATATATGTAGGCTTTGAATTCCCCAGAGTTCTTCTGGAATTTCATAATTAATAGATGCAGATGGTGACCTATTATTAGGTAGACTGCTGGTTTAGCTGCCTCTGCCCAATACTCTCCACCTAAGCCTGAATCAGACAGCATGCTTATGACTTTTTCCATGATTGTACGGTTCATCGTCTCTGACACACCGTTTTGCTGTGGTGTGTGGGGACATGTTTTATATCTCTTTATCCTTGAATTCTTACACAGATCATCAAACTGTGTGTTACAGAATTATAAACCATTATCAGTTCTTAGGTATTTGATTTTCTTTCCGGTTTGATTCTCCACCAAGGTTTTCCACTCTGCAAATGCTTGAAATGCGTCACTCTTTTTCTTGAGGAAATAGATCCAAGTCTTTCTTGAGTAATCATCTATGAAGCTTATGAAGTACTAAGATCCTGAAATACTAGCTGTTGTGTATTGTGATCCCCACAAGTCAGAGTGGATGTACTCAAGTATATCCTTTGTTGTATGTTCTGCCTTTTGAAAGCTATGTCGATGTGACTTGCCAAGGGCACATGCTTCACAGAAGCTTAACTCTTTAACTTCTTCTATGTTAATACAACCCTTTTTCACTAGTGTCTCCATAGATCTTTTACCCATATGAGCTAACCTTTGATGCCATGTTTTAGTTGTATATGTATCACATTTTGCAACATTTGCTAGAGCTTCTCTAATCCTTCCTTGCATATAGTACACATCATTTTTGTAATCACCTGTCAGTACCCTTTTTCCTTCATTATAAAACTGTATCTTATAGTCCTTGCCAACATAACTGCAACCAGCTTCTTCAAGCTGACCATGTGATATTAGACTCCTGCTCATGCTAGGTACGAATCTGACATTTTTCAATGTGCTTACTGTGCCATCAAAATTTTTTCAATCTGTATCTTACCTATTCCCTAACTTCACATGCCGCATTGTTTCCCATTAGAACTCGCCTTCCCTCTAGTACCTCAAAATCCATAAGGTATTCTTTCTTTGGAGTAATATGGAATGTGCAGCCGGAATTTAGTACACACTCTTCTTCAATTGTTACCAAACTCACTGCAAATACTGAAGATTCTGGTAAGATTACAACAACATTTGTTGTATTCTACTTCTTTCCTTTACTACTATTTTGACCTCGTTGAGGACAATCTTTCTTACAGTGATTTTCATCACCACATATCCAATATGCCCTTGCATTATTGTTTTGCATTGGTTTAGACTTTGATCTGTTTCTGCTCTTAGATCTTCCTTTGTTCTTGCCTTTACCACTCCTTGATTCTGAACGTCCTCTACTTTCAACTGTCATTCTCCTGTACTCTTTTTCTTGTACAAGAGACCCTTTTGGATCAGATTTGACTCCATACCATATGCTCCGGTTATGACATCATCCATAGTAAGAGTGTCTTTTGTATTTCCAAACTGTAATGTATGAACTAGAGGATCATACAAAGGTGGCACACTATTTAACAAACCAAATGCTTGATCTTCATCTTGAATTGTCACTTTAAGACTTGCCAGATCATTTATCAACTTGAGGAATATATCTAGATTCTCTTCAATGGTTTTATCTTCATCCATTCCGTAACACGAGAATTGCTTCTTGAGATATATCTGATTTGCCTTTCTCTTGGTTTGATAGTCTCTCTCCAATGCTTTCCATTTTTTGTACACAGTTGGATCATGCATAATCTTTCTTAGGACTGGGTTTGTGAGGCACTGACTGAGTAAACTCCTTGCCCTTATGTCCTTCTGTTCCCATTTTGGATCTTTGTTCTTGATCCCTTCTTCAACCTTAACATCCTTTTCAGTATTTGTGACTAGTTTTCCCGTTTGACATTCATCTGGATCTTCTTCCAAAACTTCAAGAAGATTCTGTAATTCAAAATTTCCTAACATCATGTACTTCCATAGCCCAAAATCACCTTTACCATCGAACTTATCCACTTCAAATTTCTCGTGTATTTCTTCCATGATTGATTCCCTTTGTATGTTTTAGAGAATAACCTGCTGAATTATTTTCCAAAGATTGAGAATATCTTAATTGATCTTGCTGAAGAAGATACAAGCTCAAAAATGGAATGACTTATCCGATTAATTTCAGCGACTACTCTTGTACCTGAAACAATTTTGACCCTCTTTTCTTGGTGTCTGTAGACTTGAAAAAATGCTAAATCAAGAGTTCGTGTCTTATTCTTCGCAAAGACGACATAGATGATGTTGTAACTCTGATACTGCTCTTCTCAGGTAAATCACACAACTCCACTAATCTTCTTGACTGTGATTTGCTTAATTTCTTACTCGATGCTTCGAGCTTGAAGCTCTGATACCACTTGTAGCTGTAAACGAGCTAATCATAATTTGATATTGCTTGAATTGATTCCCAATTTCTTGTATCTTGTTTGATCTAGTTTTGATTGTTTCGAATGAATACACTCACACACGCGCACAACACAGAAAACTTTATAGAGTTCCTCCACAAAGGGAGTACATCTCTCTTCAGGTCAGAACCTGGAATCACTAATGACTTTTCTCTGTGTTTTTACAGATACAACAATGGCGTAAAAAAAATTAAATCTGTCAATTAAACCGATGAAGAAGACGAAAGAATATATATGAATAACATGCCCGTTAGCTTGTTTGTAACAAACTAACAAGTAGGCTTCTCTCATCAAGTTTCTGGCCTAGGAAGAAATGATCCGATCCAATATCTAATTGGATCATGTTGGGCTCAGATGAATGGCTCAAATGGTGATGAGACAAACTCAACATAAGAAATGCTCATTGGAATGTAAAAAAGAACAATAAAATTAATTGCTTTAAACAGTGTAAAATCAAATGCAGTGTCCCATTTCCTCCACAGGACCTTACAAGACTCTCATGGCACGACGACAACATTTTTGGAGAAAGTTCCCGGAAGCAGCAAATAGTTTATATTATCTTTCATAGAAGATTTGTTTTATTTTATGAACTTTATGTTTAAATTCCAATAAAAAATAATGACAGAACAAAAATATTTAATAAATAAAGATATCTCTATTTTTAAAGAATTTCAACAATGCTAAACCATTAATTTCTGTTCTCATAATTCAAATCCTCCAACCCCACATAATATCATGTATGGCAATGCGGCTCATTAGAGTCCAATTATGATAGAGAAAAAAATAGATATTTAAGCATTTAACCAAATATATTTTTGCAAGTGGCCTTTAATCTAGTGGCAGGAGTAAGTCCACTAAATGACAGGCGCATTTGCATAATCCGGGATCGAGTCCCGTCGCCTGCATTATGCAGGAACTTGGCTAATGGGCCGGCTAGTTGTAGCCCAATATTGTTGACAAAAAAAGAAAAAAACCAAATATATTTTTTTATGTAGGGTTAAGCAATTCGTTAGAGTCGAATTCTGGTGGAAAAGATTGCATAAAGAAAAAGAAAATAAGCAGCTCCATTAAGGCTCCAATTGTTAGAAAACAACAAAAAGGTTTGCAAAGTCAATGTTATTTACTGATGGTGATGATTATTTTGGGTCAAATCAATGTTAGATCATTGGTTTTCATAAATGTGGCTAACACATAAAAATAAAGGATGTTATAAAACAAGAATATGGAATACATTTTTGGTAGTTTTGTTTTTCTCTATCTTGTAGTTTTTACATTATTTTTTTGAAGCTTGATGTCTAAAATATGCAAATCTTTTGTTGATCATGGTGAAACTGTTT
Source organism: Lepidium aucheri (assembly GCA_900406435.1). Taxonomy (NCBI): domain Eukaryota; kingdom Viridiplantae; phylum Streptophyta; class Magnoliopsida; order Brassicales; family Brassicaceae; genus Lepidium; species Lepidium aucheri. The sequence goes on along the minus strand of OVBA01002356.1, from coordinate 6,892 downwards.
TAGAGGCTTAGAAAGTTAAGGTTGAACTTTTTATTGCAATTATTTTGTAAATAATTAGATATGCTGAGTTGCTTTTAGTCTGGTGGTTAGGATGATTCAGTTAATGACTTGGTACCAGGGTTTGATTCTTATCTGCTACAGTATGACAGCTTAAAAAAGGATTTTGGATGTGAACTTAGGCTATAAATCGGATCTTATCGATCCAATTGTTGACAAAATAAAATAAAGTATAAAAAATCCGATCCATAACCAAAAATTCAAACTTTAAGTTCTATCACAGTGGAGTATACTATGACATAGAAATGTTATAATAAAAGTTGTATGAGAGATATATAAAATAGAAAGAAATTTGATAGACGTAAAAGTAAACATAGGAAATTAACATTTTAGATAATTTATTTCTTTTTATTAATATTGGGGCATAACGAGCATTTCCATTATCTAAGTTCCTGTATAATGCAGGCGGTGAGACTCGATCCCTAAATATGTAAGTGCGCCTATCTTTAAAGATTAGTTTTTTTGGTAGGAAAAAGGGGAGAAAGCCCTTCCCAAGGCTTTTACTCAACTAAAAAAGAAACACATCATGGCAAAAGTATCATTCGAGATCATGATGATCCGGATTTGTCATATACAAGAAAAGAACGAAACTCGATAGGAATTAAAATTAACAAGTGAAAACCCAAAGGAAGATCGAAAGCATAGTTCACCAAACTATCAGCCAGATGGTTTACCTCCCTATACACATGAGTAACCTGGACTATCCAGTCCCTACAGAGAAAGCCATGTCACAAATATACCAGGAAAGAGAGGGGATGTGTGTCCTCAATCCCCTTGTGAAGGAAACCTACCACAATCTCTGAGTCTACCTTTAGAATCAACTTAGATACTCGTCGATCCCATGCTATGTATAGCCCATGGTAGACTCCCCATAGCTCAGCTAAAGGGGCTGAGCACATATCCAGCCCAAAATCATCCCATGCTATATCCAGCCCATGGTAGACTCCCCATGGCATTGGCATCAACCACAGATCATCCCAAAATTTTGCATATCAGCCATCACCTATTACACATCGCAAGTCTGGATCACAACTCTTTGCAAGCCATTAGAGATACTACGCCATGTAGTAGATGGGGAACTATGAGCAATCAACCACTGCAAGTTATCAACCCCGCCAACCTTGCATTTACCACGCAAAATACAGGCCAAATACTAGAATCATCATGTAACAAACACCACCCCATCTTTGCAATCATTACCAAATTCATTGACGATAAAGACTTGATACCTAAACTACCTTCAGCTTTCAGCTGTCATACATTCTTCCAAGACAACAGATGTTGTTTCCTTTTCTTTGATGTACTGCCCCACAAAAAAAGAATGAGATACCCTCTCAAGCTCCCTAGTCGTAGAAGCAGGTAAAATGATCGTACTCATAGAGTAAATAGGGATAGAAGATAACATCGATTTTGTCAAGGTTAACCTTCCTGCAAAGCTTAAAGTTTTCTGTTTCCAACCCGAAAGGCGGGAAACCACTTTCGCTAAAGTCTCTTGGAAAATATCCTTATTGATATGTTTCTGTAAGACTGGCATACCCAAGTATTTACCCAAGTCTGTAATAGCCGAGATACCACTCTCCGCACTAATTCTCTCCACCAAATCTTGGTCAAAATTCTTAGAGAAGAAAATTTTTGACTTAGAGAGACTCACTTTCTGACCTGAAGCCAAGCAAAATTCCTCTAGTATCCCATGTATTACACAAACCTGATCCACTGACGCTTCATCAAAGAAGATAAGATCATCCGCAAAACAAATAAGCGATAGTTTAGGACCCCCACGTGAGAGGGAAATAGGTTTCCACCTCTTCAAAGCAACATCATATCAATCTGGTGACAAAGTCGCTTAAGACACAAAACCAAAAGATACAGTGACAAAGGGTCACCTTGCCGTAAACCACATGAAGGATAAAAACCTGCAGATTTTTCACCATTCCAAAGAATATTCATTGACGGTCCCATAACTCCAGCCATGATTCTTCTAACCCAACCATGCGACAAACCAACAGCTCTGAGAGTATCATCCAAAAAGTCCCAACGAACCCTATCGTATGCTTTTTCCAAGTCTAGCTTGAGAAGCATCCAACCCTTCTGCCCAACCTTCTTGCCCATTGAATGCACTGCCTCTTGAACAACTACAATATTATCCAAACTAAGACGATCTGGAATGAAGCTAGATTGAGTCAGGCTAACATTCTTGGTCATAAGCGGTTTTAACCTAGTAACCAACATCTTCGTGATAATCTTGAACAAAACGTTACACAAACTTATTGGCCAGAATTGGGATATATTCTCCGGCTTACCCACTTTCGGAATAAGGACAATAAGAGCATCGTTTGCACCATTTGGTAACACACCTGTCTAAAAACATTGAAGTACGTATTGGATGACAGATTCCCCAACCGTATCTCAACAGTCTTGATAAAAAACAGGCTGAAAGTCGTCCGGTCTTAGAGCTTTAAACCTACCCATACTCTTTAGTGCTTGAAAAACCTCATCAACATGGAAAGGAGCCCGAAGAATCCGACGCTCAGCTTGAGATATGGGCAAAAAACTGTGTGGAAGCTTCAGAACTGTACCCGCAGAGTTCTCAATAGAATAAAGTTTCGTGTAAAAGTCAACTGTCATAGCTTCGAGTTCAGCATCATCTGAATTCCATCTCCCATCATTATTCATCAACTTTTCAATACAATTCCGTCTCCTCCGGATGATTGTTGGCATGTGAAAAAGGCTGTATTTCGTTCTCCCAAGGCAAACCATTTCTCTCGGGATTTTTGAAACCAAAATAGTTTCTTCTTGTGCAAGATTCTCATCTAAACGTGCCATGAGGTCCTCCTCCTTCTGCAACAAGACGTCCGAAGGGTTAGATTCCAACAAGAGTTGAACCTCCAAAATCTCTCGTAACAGTGTATCCTTCCGTCTATTCACATCTCCAAAAATCTCCTAGTTCCATCTTCGCAAGGTATCTTGCAAACGTGAAAGGGCTTCGTTCGTTGAAACACTAGCATCCCACAAGGTAGTTAAGAGTTCCTTAAAGCCAAAGTGTTCAAGCTATGCAGCTTCAAAACAAAAAGGTCATCGACTCGGGTTCATCGCCACTACCGAACAAAGTTGAACATACAAAGGTGTATGATCAGACGCCAGAAAGGGAAGGTGAGAAACCCTAACTTCTTACCACTTAAGACGGGTTGGAGCACAACAAAGGACTTGATCCAGTCACTTAGCCACAAAAAACTGCTCATCACGATCCCTTCACCATGTATAGGTACCACCCTTAAAACCCATATCGATTAATGACATCACGTTAATCTAATTCCAAAAGACAAGAGAATCTGGAGATAACTGCCAATTCCCGCCTGTACGTTCGTCCAATCTCACTATAGAGTTAAAATCACCACATATTACCAACGGTTCCGTAATTTGGCCAATTACATCACTAACTTACCCCAAAGAGCTTACCGTCGAGTCACACTAGGAGCTGCATACACTATAATGAGATGTAATACATCATCCACATTACGAACCACTACGTAAATAAACTGGTCAGCTGTTTCAATTACTCTGACATCACCAATCCTATCTCACCAAAGTAACCACAAGCCACCACTTTATCCCACCGAATCAACTCTCACCGAGTGTTCAAAGTCAAGACCTTGACAAATACGTCTCGCGCTATCACCACTTGAATGAGTCTCAAACAAAGCTAAGATATTTGTTTTATATTTCTTCAATGACAATTCCAAAGAGTGCAGATAATCATGAGAAAAATCAATGATAAAATGAGAACTACTAGGACAGATTGTTAACCTTACATTGATCCCACCTCTTCACTTTCAGGCGATATAATCTTACTACCAATTCCATTGCCTGGAAGAGTATTCGGACTGTGAGCAGCCCCTAAAGCCTCAGGTGCATAAACCCGACCCTCCACATTTGGTTCCAAAGAAGAAACCAGGCTCTTTGAACTTATCAACGGTACCGTGGGAGGGTACTGAAAAGTAGCATGATGAGCACGGTTAATGACTTCATCAGTCATACGCGATCGTTTCCCAACAGCTGGTTTGTACGTTTGTTGACCATTATCTCCAAAGACAAGGCCACGAGAAATTTGACGGTGCTTAAACGCCTTAAGTTGCAGACTAGTACCCACATTAAGCTTGGCAGTATCCACTAGATTATCCTTCTTATCAGGGAGAGGAGGCTTCACATGAGTGTTTCCCAAGTTATGGGACACAGTCAACACCTCATTAGAAAATAGAGTATTCCCCACGGGGACCTTAGCAAGTGATATGTTCTTTTTATTCTCTAAACTAGAAATCGTGATAGCGGTCTTCTCCGAAACAATTTTGTCCTCACTTAAACTTGGAAAACGATTTGATGTAGAAGGGACATGCGATATCGTATTAGAAACATCCAATAAAGCTCTAGTAGGAGATACATTTGCTGAACTTCCTTCCTTCACAGCCCGAACATTTACAACCAAAACACCTTTGCCCTTCACTCTATTACCTTTCACGTTTAAAGAACTAGAACTATCAGAAAAATGAGCATTAGAATTGTCATACGACACTTGAGATATCAGAGAACTTGTGGCTATAGCGGAATTATCTGATGCTTTATGACAAGGGGCTTGAGGCTTGCCTGTCTGACGGACCACTGTGAACCCATCATCAACATCAATCGGACTCGAACGTGCAGACACATTACTCGAAGCAATACCATCATTCTTCTCCTTAGTATGTGGGCATCCTTGTATTGAGTAACCGTAAAGAACAAAAAGACCACAAATATTTGCTAAATCCTCATAGGAAATAAAATACCGATTGTCATTGACAAGGACAGAACCCTTCATGGGACGAGATAGATCCACCTCCACACAAATACGTGCAAATCTGCCTCTAGTAAAGTTCAGAGTAGATTAATCACACGAATAGGCTTCCCAACACTACTAGAAATCTCTGCCAAGATAATTTTGTTATATAAATTTCCAGGAAGCTGTTCAATTCGAATACACACTGACGTAGTTCGAATCTTACTATGACAGGGATGAAAAGAAGATGTCCAAGCTTTGGTTAAGAGATAACTTCCAAACATCCTCCATGGACCACCCGTAAAAGCATTCATAAAATCAGACTCAGCGCCAAAGCGAACAAGAAAAAAATTTCTTGGCAAATCGATATCTGACATTGACCCGAAAGGCTTCCATAATTCATGCAGCTTTCTCGTTATTGCAGCAATATTCACGCTTCTACCAAGAACTTTTACATACATACAATTCTCTCATAGTGCATTCATTGCCTTCATGACAACATCATCCACAAGAATCCGAGCTTCCACATCCTTCCCATTAGGATACTTAGTTTGAATTTGAGCTTGCACAAAATCATCAGAAATTCTTTTTGATGGAGGAGAATTTTGTTCTAAACCCAAAGAAGCATCAGTTGCGGCCCATGTTGGACGTGAACGAGAAGCCTAACTCGCTCACCCACATCAATCAAAGTAGAACCCGCAACACTCTTCTCCACGGCCATAGCATTTCGAATCACTTGATTAGAATTTATAATATTTGCTCCTAGGATCGCCAAAACATTCTCGGTTCTCAAATGTAGCATACGATTAGCATCAGAAGGAGAAGATACAACCGGTGTGGACCATGTTGAATGTGATAAGAGTAAACCATCTCTTTCACCCACGTCAAACATGGTGGAATCCACAACACTCTTCTCCAGGTCCATAACAATTCTTGATTTCACTAATATATCATCCCCAATATATTAGTCCAGTGGTCTTTAGTCCAATGTGCATCTATTCATTTGTTATAAAAGAGTTTTTAAAGTGGCCTTTTGTTTTCAATTTTAAAACAAAAGTGAAAGATAAAAGAGTTTTTAAAGAGGATCACCTTTCAAAATATTAGTAATAATGTTTTTTAAAATCTATTAATGTCTATAGCCAAAAAAAAGTTAAAATAATTTTTATTATTAGATTTGTGTCCTCCAATAGACAGACCCATAATCATATCAATATGCATCTATTCATTTGTTATGTAAAGTAATGTAATACACTAAACATATACAAAATATTCGACACAAAATATGAAGGACATCAAAAGGGAAAACCAATTAAGAGCAACAAATGTAGTATAAATAGTGGATGAATTCTTGAGAAACAATATCTCTATCATAAGATATATATTTAAAAAGAGGTTGATTTTGTAACAGAAGATCAAAGAAAGAAAAATGGGAAAATGGAGTGCAATAGTTTTGATAATGATTATTGTGGAATGATCAAAGTTGAAGCAAAAGAAGAGTATATGACTTGTGTTCGAAAATGTTCTAAGAATTGTAAAAAAATATGATGTTAGGTGCTTTGACCATTCCAAAATCTCATGTGGTGGCCATGTCTTTGATCGACAGGACCTTACAAGACTTTCTCATGGGACGACAACAACTCTAGAGGAAGTCCCCGGGAAGCAGCAAATGATTCATATAATACTTCTTAGAAGATTTGTGTTATTTTATCAATTTTATTGTTTGTTTAAATGTCAGTAAAATAATACAAAACAAAAATAGTTATTAAATAAAAATATATCTATACTTTTAAAGAATATTATCAGTCGAGAACAGGTGAGACAATGGTAGTACTCTCTTCATAAATCCTCCGGCACCAAGATCAAACTCCCTACTTGAAGTATTACGAGCGAGAATAAAAGCCACTAAGATAACTGACAAACAAAAAATAGAATGTAAGCAATGGTAAACCTTTATTTTCTGTTTTCATAACCCAAATTCTGTTGAAGATAAGCTTGATGATAAGATCAAGAAATTAGCTTGAAGTGCAA
>OVBA01002355.1:0-35117 GCA_900406435.1 Lepidium aucheri | reverse complement strand
TAGACGTTCTGATGGGTGGATTACTGTGACATCAACCCCGCCTAGGGGAAGACTGTTTGATAATTTTGACCGTGATGCCATGCAACAAGCCTCATCTGGAACCTTATGGTCATTGGATATCTCACTTCAGGTTGATCTATGTGTTGATATAGCGTCACAAGCAATAGGGACGGTCCATGATGTCTCCGACAATGATGGTGAAGAATTTGGTGGAGACTCTTTAAGTAGTTCAACTGGCGAATCTTGTGATGAAGAGAACAATTTCTGATTACTACATACGGTTTACTGCCAAATATATTTGTTATTTGCAGATATTTGCATTTTGCTATATTGTACTTTTTTCATATTTATGGACCTTTTAATGTCGAACATTTTAACTTTTTTTATAAAAAAAATTTAGGTTGTTTATCAATAGAAATAATATTTTTACTTAATCATAAAACATTGACATTAAATTATAACATATTGAACGGAAAGGGAAGTGCAATACATATTATTGAAATAACAGAAGCAAATCATTTATTATGACATACAGACAGCTAAAGAGCTTAACAAATGTCGCCAATATGCCAACAGAACGATAACTCAAAACAGTGCTTGCAAACAGTACAAATGGTAAAGTTAATTATGTTAAATATTTTCATGTGAATTTCTCATATAAATTTAGCATTAAGTTGGCCTTTTTGTAGACTGTAATGCGTTCTGGATTGGCTAAGCCTTATGAAGGGCTGTCACACGGGGAAGAAATCCGGGAAGATCGAGAACCCGAAAGTGCAGGAGGTGGTGGAGAGGGTCGAGCATAGGAAGGAAGAGCTCGAATCGCAGATGAGTCAGGATGGAATCGGGCCATCAACTCCTCTATCTCGGGATCAAGTCAACGAGATTGTCATTGAGGTTTTTTTATTCAATTTACATAATTTCCCCACATTTATGTAAATTTTAATTTAAGTTATTTTTTATTTAATTATTTTGTAGGAAGCCCCATGCAACAAGGGACGCCGTCTCGGACTCGGTAAGCTCGTGACAGCAGATGGAATGCCTGCGAATATTGATCTCACGCAGGGATTTAGTCTGAGCCAGCGCGAGCGGCAAGAGCTAGTCAACCTCAGGGAGTCCCACGACAATATGTCTAGAGAACTCAAAGAGACAAAGGAAAGGACGGCGAAGACTGAAGAACACGTAGCCTACCTTATGCGCCTATTCAACGCTCCAGGGAGTTTACCAAACGACAGCGAGACCCAAGATCCAGCGGGCTTTTAGTTTATGTAGAATTTTAATTATGTTTTATGTATAATATGAAACCTAATTTCCGTATTATTTTAAATATTGTTTTCATATATTATTTTAAACCATTTTCAATTATCAAATATTAATTGTATTTAAAATTAAATTAATTTTAATATATATTTTTAATTACTAAATATGAAAATTAATTATTATTATTATTTATATACACCTACAAAAGCCGACGGAAGCCGAGGGGCCACAATTGACGGCAGCCAACGACACCTCACCGACGGTAACAACCGGCTAGTATCCGACGGCAACCAACGGCATATAACCGACATCATCCAACGGACATATCCGACGGCAATCTACGGAATAGATCCGAAGGTAACCGACGGACATATCCAACGACAATCTATGGAATAGATCCGATGGCAACCGACAGACATATCCAACGGTAATCTACAGAATAAATCCGACGGCAACCTACGGACAAATTCGACGACATCCGACGGCTAGAGTGCCTACGGTACCCGATGGATATTTTTCGACGTCAACCAACAGAATGAAATTCCACCGAAATCGACGGGTTTGAACCGTCGGGTAGCCGACGACACATTCCGGTCGGTTTCCATCGATTCGTGCGATGGAATCCTACGGGATCACCATTTCCCGACAAAGCTAGCTCGACCCCGATGTCCCGTCGATTGCCGTCGGTTTGACCACAATACCGACAACAACCGACGGGATTGACCGTGAGTTTGGGGTGTGTTTCTTGTAGTGAACGTAGAAACAAATAGTTTTTGTTACTATGGATCTTCATAATTTTAATTATTTGACGTTCGAATATTTTAGATATTGATTATAGTGATGACGAGAGCATGAAGGTGTAGAGAGATTGAATGATAAATAGTATTTATGCAAATATTATTTTAAAAAATATAATTGTAATATACAAATTTATTTTTATATCAAAATTATATGTTATTGCATCATCTTTAAAAAAATTATTTTAATCAAATTTTACATACTAATTTTTATTTTATTATACTATTTAATTGTTCTAATGTCACCAATCAACATTAATCTTTTTAGCTATTCGTTAAACCAAAGAAAAGTTTAGGTTGAAGCCCAAACAACTGTCTTGGGGATTGGAGGTGGGCTGGCGTTAGACATTAGATGTCCAAAAAAAATAATTAGAAATTTTGCACTTAACGGTAATTGATATCTCCGAACGAACATGACAACTTCCCCTTAAAACGAAACTGATCTCTTTCGCCAACCAAACAACTTTTATTTCAACCATTCATTTTTTTTATTATTGTAAAAAAGTTGTTTTAAACGCGACCAGACCAACCTCAAAAAGAAGCGGTCCTTCCGAAACCGTTGTGTCTTCTTTTATATATGTTGCCTAAAAAATTGCAGTCAAAAGTATATCACTGAAAAATTGACTCTATCACTGAAAGAGCCAAACAAACATCATTCCGTGGTTTATGCTAGACCAGAGAAGTTGAAGTGATATTTAATCAGCTTCTACTAAACTTAGGTTGTTGCGTTTATAATAAAATTACCGTAAAACACAATTATGTTTTTATTTTATTTTGTAAAGGCCTAGACTAAACACTTTTATGATTAGAACATTATACAACATAGTTAATTTCAAAGCTTTATATGTTAACGAAGCAAATTATTGTCGTATCTTTTTGGTGTGTGAGGTCTTTTCGTATAATCCACGGATGGTGCCTGCCCCATAAAAACCCACCTCCCATTTTTATTTTCCCCCACTTCTTATCGATATAATTATCAACTATTCACTCCATCTCATTATTATATATTATAATAAACTATTTGCACACTAATAAAATTATAAAAGAAAAAGTGTTAACATGTGATGTGATGATCAAGTAGGGCATAACCTAACGGAATCAAGACAAAATGTCTTCGGAATATGCATTTGTCCGTTACTTTGACCTCAAGAACATCGCATTTGCTCTAACTCCGATCTCTCATTTCTTGTCGCAACAAAACAAAACGCTTTATACGAATCCATGAATGGACAAAATCCACTTGGTTTGCCCGTAACTTTCATGTGTTTTTTTTTACTTTTCCAGTTAATTTGGATATTTGGGCCGAAATCTAGCTAATTTTCAAGGATACAACACTATCAGTGATTAGTTTCCTTCCGAATGTTCTAATAAAGTCTAAGATATGATCCTATTTTGATTTGGCTAAACAGCAGAAACTTTAGTTCATATTTACAACTTGTCCCAAACTGCCTCTACGACTTTGCTACCACTACTGTCTGATCCTTCCTATCTTCTTCTTATGAGTAATACCTGTATGATTTTCACAAGTCTGGCTCTTCATATGAATTGGTTTTGTCCTAGAATCATACGATGGTATCACATTTGGGACATAACGAGGCATATTTGATTTTTAAAGTTGAGCCGGTGCACGTGTGTTTATCTTCTCGATATGCATGGCCTTAGATTAGAATGTAGTGGTGCATATTATGTGATTTGTATTAAAGAGATCGTCAAAATCTAGTCTTTAATTTTGCCCCACAGCTTAGTGGAAGCCTTTCTCTGCACGAAATTGAACTATTGTGGTTTTGTCGGTTGAACTCCCAATTATTCTATACGAATCAAGAACGATGATGCTCTATTGACAGCGACTCCTTTGGCTATTCTTTAAAGAGTTCATATAATCATAAATCATCTCTATCTTTGAAGTTTGACCCTTTCTCAATAATGGAATCCTCCATGATTACATTTTCTCGATGATTGATTAAAGTAGACCTCAAAAAATGGTTTTGACCCCTGTACATTTAAGTGGTGCTTCAATAAACCAAAATACATGGAAGGGCAATCGGATGAATTTGCTTTAATTCAAAGAAAACAATTTGTAAATGCCTTGTGATAATGTTATCATATTCCACAATGGAAAAATCAACTCCATCAGAACCAAATAGCTTTAGGTGATGTATTATGAATTATCTCAGTAATTTATTCAACAAACGAAGTGACTTTAAATGCAAAAGAGCACGAAAATTTCCATTTTTTGCTTTTGGTCTAAGAGATTCAAAAATGACAAATCTCATTCTTCTACTGGCCTTTGACCCAGCACAGATATATCTTCATACCGTTTCTGCACCAGTGAAAACAACCACATCATGTTACCAACATCAGTATATTTCTAATCATTATCTTTCAGACTTCCACAGATAATCAACACCAGAAAACCACAAAGTTAATAATTGAACTTCTTAGCACAAACCATAGAGGTACAAGAGCTATAACATAGTCAAAATTTTCTATTTTGTTACACTAAACTAATAAAACTAACAAGAAGCACAGATCGAGAAGGTGATTAGGACAGTGAAGCGAAACAGAAGAGGTTAGTGGGCAGAATGGGATAATATCCAGTGAATGTACAGCGAACGAAGAAACATGTATTACCATCTACACTTCAGAGTCCAAAAGACAGACAAACATACAAAAAATACTATTTAACATATTGGAAAAATTGTTAACAGGATCCATTCTCTCAGACTTAGGTATAACACAATCAAGTTAAACCGCAGAAATTCTACGCGAAAGTTGAAAAAATGAAACAAGTAACAATCATTCTTCCCTACACATTTAGAAAACAACTCGGCAGCATTTGATTGCAACAAATATAAATCAGGACAACAGAAAAACAGCACAAGTGAGTTAAATACACAAGTATGAACTTACCCCAACATTGTTGCGTTCCCACAACTTGTGAACACCGTAATCCACAGCCTGAAACCATAGTAGATTTAACATTTCACGTAAATAAGACCCCTTTTGAACATTACAATACCAGATACGAAAATTTACAGGAAAAAAATAGAATCAAAATTTGAGGGGTTACTTCAACTCCATTGTTGACATCTATCTCCAATATCCATAATTGCACACCAGTTTACTCTCTAACTTGCACAAAAACTAAGTTCTTAAGCTTTCTATTATAGATCGCTTAATCTATCCAACGAAATTTCTTCACTAAGAAATTTGTCAATGTACAACAAAAAGAAACCCAGATTTCGTTCCAATCAAACCATATATACAAAGCAGATCCGGAATAATACGAACACCAAAAAGATATGAAACAATTAAAAAGGCTTTAATCTTTCACCCGTTCACCGAAAAATGCGCCGGCGATGATGAAAGTCACGTAGACGGAGTTACGGCGCATAATAAGTTTGTAAAAGCCCTCAAAGGCGCCTTTCTGATTTCTCCTAGCAGCGTACTCCATGATTGATCGTGGTTCTCAGGACACCAGATCTCCACTTCGTATTTTAGGGTTAGAGAAACGATCTACAACAATGCAAGAGAAGAGTTTTTCGCGACTAATGAGAAAGAGAATCTCTTTGACTCCTCCGCATCTAGAAAGGTCATATGGGCTTTAAATTCCTTCGGCCCAATAGCCCGTTACCTTGAAATCCAATCTGTGTTAGGTGTTTGGGTATTTTGTACTAGTCAGATATTTGCATAAGAGGTCGATAACCCAGATCTATACCAATGTCCTCTTTAAATTTCTTCCTCTAAAATGAGTTTTTGGCGCGTGTCGACTTTTGGCAAGTGTCACACGATTTTTTTCTTCCCGTAATTGTTTTTTCCGAAGTCTTTTTCCAGTGGCTCTTCTGCATTTTTTTGTTCCTTGCTTTTGGTGTTTTGTCATTCTGTCATAACATTTTAAGGCAGTTTCCACGGCAAATCTAACGGCAAATTTCCTCTCTTTTTCCATTTTGCCGATTGTTCTTCAATCTTCTTCTCCAACTTCAGTTCGCTTGAAGTAGAAAGGGGATTGGGTTGTTGTTGCTCGTAATTCTAAGAAATTGGTAATTCACTATGTCTCGATTTGAATTTTTCAAATGGTACTATCTCTACTCCTATGCCTTCGGATGTTCTTGCTCACTCTTCCCCTCTGTAGAGCAATTATATTCAGGGCCATTTTATTGGTGATGCTCCTCACATAGGTTCAACTCATGCCATCACTAATCATATTTGACAAAACAGTAAGAAAGATTTAAAGATTGATGTCCATTTTATCCCCTCCACTGCTGTTTTGTTTCGAATTGATGATGCTAGTGTAAGAGAGTGAGTCTTGAGGCTTTCTGGCATATTAGTGATGTTCGTCTCGCGGTTCGTGAATGGTCTCTTGATACAACCTCTGAGGAACTCGATCTGTCTTCTATCCTAATTTGGGTTGATTTTACAGATGTTCCTGCAAATCTCTTCTCTTACAAAGGCGTTAGATTTTTAGCTAGTCATATTGGATCTCCTATTAAGATTCACCCTAAAACTGAGAAGTGCTTACGATTTGATCTTGCTAGGGTCTTGGTCGATGTTAACCTTCGTAATCCTTTTCCCAAGGTTATTTCTCTTTCAGCATTTTCTCTTGATACAAAGGTGTTGGTCTCTTATCCTTGGTTGTCTCCTCATTGTGAGGTCTGCTCTAAATGGGGTCATGCTGGTTCTGCGTTTAGTAAATTTATCTTGGAAGCCTTCTGCAAAGGTTCATGTCGTGTCTGATCATTGTGGCCCTATTTTGGATGATTCTTGTGTTAATGCTTCAGCTTCTGCAATATCCGGGCATTGTGGCCTTGCTTTGGCTGATTCTTTTGCTAATGCTTAAGTATCTAAAACTCATGTACATTGTGACCCTGTTTTGGCTGAAGACTCTGTCAATGTTCTCACTTCTCAGGTTTTGGTTCAGAATTTTAATGAAGTATCTCCGGCTCAGTTTCCTGTTCATGATACTAGCATCTCCTGTGCTATTAAAGCATCTACTTCTTCCGTCTCTATCTGCCCAGTTGAACATGTGCTTACTGATTTGAACTCTGCTTGGACAACAATCAAGCGTTCTAATTGTACTGGGGTTTCTCCCAAGTTTGTTTCTCAAGATCTCATGCTTCCTAAAGACAATTCTATTTTTGTTTCTCCTCCTCGTTTTTAGGTTCTTGATAAAGTTCATGAGGATGAAGAAATCTTTGAATTGCCTTCTATTCGTGAGACTCGCAAAGGAAATGGTAAGGAAAAAAAAGAGTGGCTTCTCGTCCCAAATCTACTCGTTCTAAAGATTCAACTCCTTCTTCTTGTCAGATTATAAATAAGAAAGCTTTTGTTAGGAAGCTATGGTGTCGTTCTTCTCTTGGAACTTGCGTGGATTTAATCAACCACGCAAACATGCTAGAGTTCGGAAATGGATTAAGGATTTTAAACCTTTGTTTGGCTGTTTTTTGGAGACTAAAGTTCAAGAAATCATTTGTGATGCTATCTTTAAATCTGTTATTCGAGATTGGCAGATTTTAACAAACTATAGTCATCACAGACTTGGTAGAATTTGGATTTGTAGTTCTCAAGATGTGCTCCTCACTCCCCTGATGTGTAGTGCTCAACATTTGACGGTTTCAGTTCTTCTTAAGGCTTCAAACGAGATGTTTTACTGCTCTGCCATATATGCATACAACTTTGAAATGGATAAACGTGTTCTTTGGAATGAGCTGGCTGCTTTTAACAAGAATTTTGGCTGTCATTCTATCCCTTGAATTCTCCTTCGTGACTATAATGAGATTCTCTCATCTTCGAAACATTCTAGAGCTGATGATTATATGATTGATCAAACTGGTATGCAATTTTTCAAGAGGTTGTACACAACTGTGATATATCGGATCTACCTTTCTTAGGCCCTCTTTTCACTTGGTGGAATAAAAGGGACTGTGAGCATGTTGGGAAATACTGGACCGTGCTTTAGTTAATGGTTCTTGGTTAAACTCCTATCCTTATTCTTTTGCTACTTTTGAGGCTAATGCTATCTCTAATCACCTCTAATGTGTTGTCAAATCGACTTCCACCACTTTTAGTTGCAGAAGGCCTTTCAGATTCTTTAACTTCTTGGCTGATCATATTGAATTTCTCCCTCAGATTTCTGCTCTTTGGAATGATTCACCTCCTCTATATTATTCCAGATCTGCTCTTTACTTTTTCACAGAAGACTGAAGTCCCTTTAACCAATTGTAAGAGCTCTAAATCGAACTTGTTTTGGTGATCTGCCTACTCGTACCAAGGAGGCTTTTAATGAGCTTTCTCGCCTTCAGGAATAGGTCCTTCATTCTCCAAATTTTGAGAATTTTGAACTTTCTTCCTCGACTACAACTACTTGGAATAAGCTTTCTCACTTACAGGAACATTTCTTCAGATAGAAATCTAGAGTCTGTTGGCTTGGCGAAGGAGACCAAAACACCTTTTTTCAGAGAACGGCTAAGTCTCAAGTTGTGAGAAACTCTATTAAGAGTATTAGATCAACTTGTGGAGAGATTCTTATTTCTATTGATGCTATTAAGGGGGAAGCTGTTGCTTACTTTGCCTTTTCTCTACAACACCAATTTGGTTTGTCTTCTTAGCCTATTCCTAGACCTCTAAAATCTTATGGATTTTAGATGTTCTCAGACTGATGCTCTGAAGCTTATCTCTCTGATTTCTGCTGAAGAAATCATATATTTATTTTCTCTATGCCTCTCAATAAAGCCTCAGGTCCAGATGGCTTTCCTGTTGAGTTTTACAAATCAGCTTGGTCGGTAATTGGCCAGATTTCATTACAACTACGCAATCATTCTTTATGTTTGAGTTCATGCCTACAGGTTTTAATGCAACTGCTATTACTCTTGTTCCTAAACATACTGCATTCTCAAGAATGCAGGATTACAACTTGTTGTAATCTCTTTTATAAGGTTATTTTCAAGATTATAGCCAATCGCCTTAAAGGGATTCTTGCTGCTGCTATTGAGTTAAATCAGAGTGTTTTTGTCAAGAAGCATCTTTTATTGGAAAATGTTTTGCTTACTACTAAGTTGGTAAATGATTACTAGAAGAATTCCATCTCCTCTCGCTTTGCCATTAAGTTTAATATAGCAAAGACTTTTGACACAATTAATTGGGCTTTATCATGTTGGTCTTACATGCTATGCATCTCCCGGAGCAATTTATCCATTGGATTAAGCTTTGTATTTCTACGGCCAGCTTCTCAGTTTCTATTAATGGGGAGCTTGCAAGATTCTTCACTAGTTGTAGAGGTATTATTCAAGGTTTCTCTCTGTCCTCCTACTTATATGTTATTGTGAATAACATTCCGTCCAAGCTCCTCAACTCAGCTGCTACTCAAACTCGTTTTGGATATCACCCTTTTTGTAAGAATATTGGATTGACTCACCTTAGCTTTGCCGATGATATCCTAGTTTTTGCATATGGTACTCCTTCTTCTTTAGCAAGTGTTATGGAAGTCATGAATAACTTTGGTGCAATGTCTTTTTTGTGTATTAATGCTTCAAAATCTTTAATATTTGTGGCTGGTGGGGACTATTCTCTGCTCTTTGCAGGGGCTGGTCTTATGTATGTAACTCTTCCTATCATGTATTTAGGCTTGCCTTTGACTACAAAAGGGATGTGTGCTTGTGATTTTGAGCCTCTGATCTCCAAAATTTAGACTCGTATGTCTTCTTGGGCCTCTAAACTACTCTCATTTGATGGTCGTCTTCAGCTGATCCAGTCAGTTGTTTCTAATACCTTGAATTTCTAGTGCTCCACCTTTCAACTCCCTAGCAAGTGCCCTAAGAAAATTGAAAGTTTATGCTCAGGTTTCCTTTGGTCTGGATCTCCTATTATTCACACCAAGACGAAAGTTAAATAGTCTGAAGTTTATCTCCCGAAAGCAGAGGGGGGTCTTGGCAATTGACCTCTCAAGGATTCTGCAAAGGTTTTTGCTTATCATATGATTTGGAGACTATTTTCTTCCTCTTATTCTCTCTGGTCAATTTGGACTAAGCACTATCTCCTTCGCTTTAGTTCTTTTTGGGATGTCCAGGACAGTACCCATGGGTCTTGGATTTGGAGAAGCTTCTAAAGCTTCGAGATAAGATCTATCCTTTTCTAAAGGTCTCTTTTCAAACAAGAACTTCTTTTTTCTGGTTTAACACTTGGAGCAATGCTGGGAGAATTTTTGATATTACAGGTTCGAGGGGTACAAGGTATTTTGGCCTTCAAAGGAATGCTTCAGTTGCTGCTGCTTGTATTGGGAATTCTTGGCATTTTGGCTCTGCAAGATTCTGCAGATTTGAAGCTTTTGGTAAACCATATTTGATTCGAGCCTTTACTGGATGCTTCACTTGGTTCTGACTTGTATCTTTGGAGATACTCTCCTAATGACTTCAAGCCTTTTTTTTCGGCTAAAAGCACTTGGAATTAGATTCGTGTATCTAGTCCCTCTGTTTCGTGGAGCAAGATCATCTGGTTTTCTCAACACATTCCTAGATTCTCGTTTGTTTCATGGCTAATAATCAAGGATCACCTATCTACTAGTACAAGGATGTGGAATTGGGGAATTATTCAAGCATGTGTGCTTTGTGGCGAAAGGAATGAATCTAGAGATCTCCTCTTTTCTGCTTAACCCTATAGTTTCTTCATTTGGTTTTCTCTTGCTAGTGGTCTTCTTGGTTCCTAGACTGATCCAGATTGGTCTGCTACTTTGCAAAGCCTTACAATTCACTCTTTTGGTAGGCTTGACTACATCCTTCTTTGGTTAGCTTTTCAAGCTAGTATTTACTATGTTTGGCACGAAGGAAATTTGCGCATTCATGGAGGTTTCACTCTTCTCCCTCAGCTCTTGCTCATGTTATTGACAAGCTTATTTGTAAATAGAATCTCTTCCTTGAGATATAGAGGTGATTACATAATGGAGCCACTCCTAAGGCGTTGGTTTGGATGCGAAGGATCTGACCTGTTTTTTGGGCTATAAAGTTGTTTCCGTATATGTTAATTTGATTCATTCCTTGTATATAGACACATTGTTTATCCTTTTTTTGTTGATCAATATATTTGAAATTTCAAAAAAAAAAAATTTCTTCCTCTACAGTGGTTTGAATTCATAAATCCTCTTCAAACGTTACAAAATCATGATTTAAATCATTTAAGCATATACCAAACTACTATTGCCAAGAACCAAACCAATCTTTAAATCTACCATTAAAATCTACCCTATATATTATATCCAAATCTGCTATATCTAAATCAGAGGTCCGATTTTCACTTCTGCTTTTAGGGTTAGTTTTCTATCTTATTTTTGAGTCATATGAGTTAGTTTTTAAAGTTTAATAGTTTTAATTAGTGAAGTTTTTGTTTCGAATTCTCAAGTCAAAAATGAATAATATTTCAGGCATATCAAGTGTATATTTAAATGCTAGTTGTAGAGGACGAAGCGTGACAAGGATTCCTAAGAAATGCTGGTATAGTTCGTCAGTTATTGCCAAGATTTCAAAATTAGAAAACAATCTATATCAACATTATTCCCGTTGCTCATTTGCCACATCGCACAAGGTAACCCGTACCTTGTTTAATTTTATCCACAGTCGATGTGTATTAATATCTTGTTTCACCATGTAGCTTGCAGATAATAATCACATCTTCAAAATGGTTGATAATGCTATTGTCAATAAGACAGAAAAACTTGAGAAGAAGGTAATTGAGATGGAAAACAATTGTTTGGAAAAACAAAAAAACCAAGTTGAGCAGATGCCATTGAAGATGAAGAGTGAATTAGTAGAGAGAGTTGACAATATACTTGTATAATCCGAATGTATGATGAAAAAATAGTTGTTTGCCTTGGTTTTAGGCGGTATGATAACGATAGGAATCATGAAAATGTTGGATTGATTGGTCGTAGTCTTTGTTGCTTAGGTTTGTGTTTGTTGGATTGTGTTTGTGTGTTTTAATCTCTTTGAGACCTTGGTTCGGTGTAACCAAAGTATGTTTTGTGGATTTTTAAAGATTTTGGTTGAATGAATGGTTTAAAAAATAGAAAACATTGACATGACAAATGAAAACAAATCGAGATATGTGTGAATATAGTATATAACATGTGAATATAGACAAAATAAGGTGGAGACGTGTGCAAATAGACATTAACCAAGACAAATGTTTCTATTAAGATAAATCCTTAAAATACGCAACTTTGTTCTACAAAAACCAGATATGTGATATGTAAGTAGAACATTAAAGGTTCCAAAAAATTCATAAACTAGCCAAGACAAACATTTGAGCTACAAAGTCTTGAACTTCCATCTTCCGGCTGATAATAACAACATATGCATGCACGCAAGGTATGCATGTGATGTCCCAACGCCTACAAAAACATGTTTTCCCTTCTATATGAACCCAATAAGAACACTCCACTGACACAACTTGAAACATCATATTTGAATGACTTATTCGAGTTATTCTCCACATCTTCACAACAGTTCTCTATCTCATAAAAAGCCCTACACCATGACTTCAAATTCATCTTCAAGACATCTTGATCATACTCCAACATGTCTTCTTGCCATGTTTTGTTTTGAGATTAACATAGACCTGTCTGACAAAGATTTTATGCTCAATATTTGGCAACTCGAACTCAACTGCCCTTATCAAATTCTACAGTTAAAATACTCAAAACAAAAGAATGATTAGATGCATCTACAAATGAAATATTTAAGACAAAAAAGGAAAAGAAAGCGTAGTACCTTTTGGCAATAAAACACAATGTATACCCATCACCATTAGTTAGAATCAAATATTCTTTGATTTTTCTTAACAAACCATAACTTAATGACACAACATAATCAATTTTTTACCCAAACTCTCTCTCTCACCAACTATTAAACCTTCATCTTCTACCTCTGTATCCAACACTGGTGGAGTTCTTGCTCACCGATATCGAACTTTGTTTTTATTCTCTGTTTTCTTCTTTTTTCCCTCTCCTTCCCTAACTTCGGTTTGTTTTGTGGGGGTGAAGAAATAGTTTCAATCTGCTTCCAGTCACATCCAAAGTCTTCTTTTTTCTTTTTCTTTAAAGCTCTCAATTATCTGGTGACTTTCACCAAGAACTACCACATCTCACCCTTCCTACCTGTAGCTTTCAAGTCAGGTCGATCTGTTTGAAGAGGATGCTTGCCGACAACTCCATGGCGATGTTAGCTGCTCCACCTCTCCACGGTCTAGATTATTGGCAGTCAAGGCTCGAGGGGGTTTTACTTTTCACAGATTTGTTACTTAGGAGTGAACCCTTCTATCCCATCTGTTTACTATTGTTGGTCTGACGAGTTCTTGTGCATCGGAGATTCAAATGTGTTTTGCCATCTGTCAGGTTCTCCTTGACCGCTGATGGACACTACTTCGCACTTGATGTTGGGACACAAGTAAAGTCAGATATAAGCCTATTTGTCCAGCTTAGCCGAGAAGCCTCACGTCGGAGTTGGCCACAAATCAGAGCGGCAGCCACTCTGTTCTCCATTAGGGCAAGCTTTATTGTTAATCTATGTGGGCTTTTTTGGTCCATATGGTTCATTGAGCTATTTTACTAGGGTAGAATTTCCTTAAGGTATCTTCTATTTCATTTCTTATTGTCTGTTTATAATGGACCCTTAAGGACTGGGCATTGTTAATGGATTTGAGAGTTAGTTATATTAGATCCCGATTGATTAAAAGATCTTTAAATAATCTAAATTTCTCTAGATTTTAGATTTAAATCTCTACCTTTTCTGGGAGAGATCTAAGTCCCAACACCTCTCAATATTGAAAATGGTTTCAAAACTCATTACCTTTGGTTTCATTCTATCCAGGAACTCCAGAGTGTTTAAGTCTCCTCTGCCTGGATGTATTTATCGCTTTATTTAATTTCTGTTATGATATATTGCTTTGGTTGATGTAAAACGCACGTTTTAATTAATGGAAGCTTAGTGACAAAAAACCATAACTAATTATAGTATTTCCCACTTGAATTACTGCCCATGCTAAATGACAAACAACGTTACACCATCTCAACCTAAAGCTACTTATAACTGTTCTTTCATTTTTCCTCTAAGGAAATAACCATCAATGCTTATAAGAGGCCTACAAATCTAAATCCAGGACTTTCTTAAAACTATCAAACAACCATAAAGTATAGAAAACACATTAAGCCTTGCCTCAGTTCAATTTGTCTCAATCACAATAGAAAAATTGAGGTTAGATTCTTAGATTTCAGCTCTAATAATCCCTTAATCTCCCGAATTGTTTATCATATGCTCTCTCAATCCACCTCAATGTCCTAGTTCTAGTCGCTTGAATTGAGAACTAGACAATGTTATACCCCACCTTTCCTAACTAATTTTACATTTTCATTGGCATAACAAGTTCTCCCTATTTTTTCCAAGAACATTGTAGTTAGAACTTGTACCTTTAACATCTCACATTTCCTATTTGTATAAACGATGACACTTTCGACTATCATCAATGGTGCATAAACGATGACACTTTCTTCGAAAGCTAAGGCATCGAAGAATGCTTGACCCATGAACAAATTTTCATCGCTTCATTAGATTTTCAACTTATTAGGGTGAGGATTATCTACAAAATAATAATGGAAAAGATTATGCGAAGCATTTTTCCGATCACAATAGATAACTATATGACCCAGAATGGATCCACCATGGGAACCTTCTAAATTTAATAGGTTTTGAGTGATGAAAAAATCATTGTTGGCAGCAATTTGAGCTACTAAGTCGTCATAATCATTATCTGAAGATGAAGAAGAAAAAGAAGAAGAAGAAGAAGTATGAGATGAATTAGCATAGTTGAAATTCATCTTATATTAGAAGGAACAAAAATTGCTGGTGTTATTCATCTTGTTTTTGAAATATGGTACTCATTTTACTAGCTAAGAAATTGCTTTGAATAAGATCAACCTTAGCCGTGTTTTTACCAAGATCTAACACTTGGTTAGAGTAGTTACTTCATGTCTTCAAAAAGAATCTTTCAATCTTAATTGTTGATTTATTTTACCATGATCTAACTGTTGGTTCGAGTAGTTGCTCATGTCCTCAGAAAGAATCTTTCAATCTTTACTTTGGTTCTTTTTACCAAGATCTAACTATTGGTTTAATTAGTCAGCTCATGTATTCAGAAAGAATCTTTCACTCTAAATCATTGATTTTATTACTAAGATCTAAACATTGGTTCGAGTAGTCATTTCATGTTTTCAGAAAAAGATTTCAATCTTTACCGTTGACTTTTTAACCAATATCTAACCGTTGGATCGAGTAGTCACATCATATCCTGAGAAATAATCTTTTGTTTTAGCTGTTGATTTTTTTTTACCAAGATCTAACTGTTGGTTTGAGTAGTCACTTCATGTCTTCAGAAAGAATCTTTTAATCTTAATCGTCGATTTTTTTACCAAGATCTAACTATTGGTTTGAGTAGTTACTTCATGTCTTAAGAAATAATATTTCAATCTTAGCTGTTGTTTTAGCCTTTGCTTCTCTATAAAAATGTATACTTCTCATTGAATGAGGACACATATTCATTTCTTTCATTTCAACTAAAATTGCTTCTCGAATGACTTAAATTCACTCTTTTTCATATTCTATTGAATAAGATGGACAATTATATCATGCGTATCTTGATGTTTCTCAAAAATTTGTTATTTCTCATACTCAACAAAGGCCAAGAAGAACTTTACAAACATGAATGTCAATAGTCTTACTGCACTATCCAAGTTGAGGAGATACATTAATGAGACTAAAAATAAAAACCTAATGGTGTTTCCAAACAAGACAATGTAATTGTATATATATTGGATCATTTGAGGAGATGCATTAATGTAAATGTCAATAGTCTTACTGCATTATCCAAGTTGAGGAGATGCATTAATGAGACTGAAAATAAAAATCCTAATGGTGCTTCCAAACAAGATATTGTAATTGTATATATATTGGATCATTTGTATTTGTTATATCTTTATTTATGTATTTCACTTGCTAACTTATTTCTATTTTTTTTTCAATATTAAACAATTAAATCAAGCGAAAATGTTACTAACACAAGATATCAAATACAAGAAATTATTCAAATACGATCATGTATGGTCTATCCTTAAAGATATTGAAAAATTTCCAAATAACCACACTAATAGAATTGATGCAATCCCATAAGAAGGTCATACTCCATTTACATCTACTTCACTCAAATATGACTCATCACCAACCCCTTGTATGAATTCACTCGATCTTAATATGAGTGCTGAAGAAACTAATTTTAAATTTTCTCAGAGATCTTGAGGTTTTTCTTTGTCAACCTTACTCTTTTTCTTCTGATACTAATTCGATCCATAAAGCCCGATCTATGGCCAAATTTTTTCAACTGGAGTTGGGAAGAATTCAAACTTACTACTTGGTGCCAAGCTATATCAAGGGCAAGCTAATTAGGTCATCTGCTTCTTGGTCCTTCTCATATAATCTATGATTTTTGATAAATTCTTTACATTAAATAATACGAGTTGTAATTTGGATTCCAAATTAAATACAATAAAATGCAGAATTTGGAGGATCTTAACCTAATAGTGCAATTTATGTTCGAGACCCTTCTTCACTTGTCAATTTACAAAGGGAACCATGATCGTCAATTCCGTGTTTGATTTTTGTGATTGGAAGGAAGAGATTTTTTTAATCAATAGCCGAGTAGATTTAGCGATTGAGTCAATACTGGGCATGATTGTGGAGTCGATTATTCCTCTCTCCACACTTCATAGATTACACTTTTAATAGATCATTTTCCTATAATCACTTCTCTAATTTCATCTAAAATCACTTATCTCCTTCTCCGATCATCAATTTTCTCTCCCATTCTCCAAAAATCACTTCTCTCACTAGTCTTCTTTTCTGTGTAGTGACGGATCTAGAAATATTTTTCACTAGGCCAAAAATATAACAGAATAATAACTTATAAAACCTTCAGTAAATTCTTAAACCAAAAACAAAAACTTTAATGAATTCTCATAAAACTACCCTATGCTCATTCAACATTTGAAACTTTTTTAATCACTTTTTCATTTGACTCTGATTCAAACAATTCATTTTTAATAAAACACACAAGATAATTACTTAGAAATTAGTCTCCAGTTCGATTGCGGGTAGCTGTCTTCACACATTTCATTGCAAAAAAAATCTCCCAACACTTGTGTAACAACTGGTACAGTTAAGACTAACTTCAAAATCCTGTAAACCAAAGGATATGCAAGATGCTTTTGGGTTTTTACCATCAAAATAGAAAGATCTCCAACATTCTTTAAATTCTAAATTCAATCATCTCTGCGCATATTGTCAATGTAGATATCAAGTTGTTTCTCGAGTGAAAAAAGCTCTCCATAGTAAAGTCATCTAGATAGAACGTAACCAGACTCACCAACTTTTCTTTATCAAACTCTTGGAATGAATGAAGAGGACTTATGGCAGCCATACATTTAAGAGATATGTGTTTACTTCTATAAAACGGTCATTGAACTCTTGAAGCCGGAAATCCATAACACTGTAAAACACTTGACCTTATAATGATGCATGTTGGTTATGTTGGTTCTCCTTCTTGGTTTCCTTGAATCAACAAAGTCTTCTTCCATGAAAGTCATTTCAACATTATGTTTGCTGCAAAAAGATAAAACTTTAAGCATAAGCAAATCTCATCTATCATCTCTAAGCCTGTGTAACTCTCTCTCTTAGTTGAATCCACCAGTGACATGGAATTCAAAATATCTTGATCTTTCCTTTGCAAAGCCATGGGTAGATTCTCAGTCAGTCCCAAAATAAGAAACATTAGCTGCATATAAAATACACAATCAAACATGTGAAAATTCTATAGAAGATCATATGTTTTGCGTATTTTAGAGTCTTCTAAGCCTTCATCTTGGATATACAGAGGTACTTCAATAATAGAAGAAAACAACTCAATGAATCACATCAATGTTCTATAATGAGAACCCCATAGAGTACTTCCATCCCTTTGAAGAGAGATTTCTTGATTTAATCTTGTTTAAGTGTTAATCTCACCACAACTAGTCCTTTCCTTCACTTTTTTTTGGTAACTTTCTCGAATCATATCTTGTCGTTTGCAGGATGCTCCAACCACATTTAACAAAGTAGAAACCATGTCAAAAAGTCTCCAATATCAAAATATTTTTTTTGATTGCCACTAACACTAACTAAAGTTGATGAGAAAAACAATGGAATACTATGCTATTTTATTTTCTCTGAGAACCAATGATCCCAGCCCATTAAATTTACTCTTCATATTGCTTGCTCCATCATAGCCTTGTCCTCTCTGCTTTTTCAAATTTAATCTGTATTTGGCAAACAAATCATCAATAGCAAATTTCAAAGATACACGAGAAGTGGCTTTAACATGAATAACTCCAATACTTCTCTCTTTCATTGTCCCACTTTTATCAACGTATCGGAAAATGACAGCCATTTGTTCTTTGTGAGAAACATCAACAGACTCATCAACTAGAAAACCAAATACACCATGATTAATTTCTTCTATACTAATTTTCAATACTTCCTCAACATAAGTACGAGCAATATATTTTGAAATTGGAGAAACCATCTGGTTATTTCTTGGAGTATTATTTAAAATGACCTTGCCTATAACATCATTATGTTCTCCTCTGTATTTCACGAGTTCTAAAAAGTTACTTATTAGCAGACTCCTTTGACTCATCATGACCACAAAAAGGTAATCTTTGTCTTAACAAAAATCTAGCAGCATCAATAGAAGCATTTAAGCAAATCCGATACTCATTTTCCACACTATCCAGCTTAGATAGAGCATGAATGATAGACTGACTTTAGTTCATCAAGTTCTCCCATTTTTTAGCAGCATTATCGTGAGAACTATTAGGTTTACCCACATGAATGCCTAGTCTCTCAAGTTTATTCCAGCTAAAAAAAATTTCTTTCACAAAATCATCACTCCCACCTTGCTTTCTTACATCATCTTTAAATAAGTAGCAACATAAACAAAAGAGTTTTTCTTTTGATGTGCTATACTCTAACCAAGTACCGTGCAAGTGAAACCAAGTTGGATTAAATGGTCCCAATGCATTTCCTATATGTATTTTTTTAAAATCATGGCCATATGGTTGACATGGACCTCCAGCTAGATACTTGCGTCATACCTCATCTCTTTGATTTGGATGAAAGTCCGTTATATCTTTCCTTTTAACATGATCACACGGCAAATCGTCGATATTAGTTTTAGATGTTGAAGAAGAAGTTCTTTTATAATATCGTTTCATTGAATTATCTACAAAACAAACAAAATTTATGTTATTAGTTAAAATAGTGAAAAAGCTCTAAAAATTAAAATAATTGAAATGTGATTTTTTAATCAATGGTTTCTGTTCTCCAATGATTCAATTTTTCATGTACCCAATGATTTTAATTAAAATTAATACTAGTAATCAAATAATCTTGTATCATTAACAATTAAGAGATTTATTGAAACAAACAAATAGAACAAGATTTCTATTGTTTTTGGGAAAAATATATTTATCTCAAAAAGGAACAACAGTTTTTTTGAATATAAAAACATAGACAAAGTAGAAGAATAAATTATTTATAGAAGAGAAGAAGTTAATAAATAGGGTTTTGTGCAAAAAAAATTTCAAAGTGACCACATATTGCAAAATAACCTTCCAAATTCAAAAAATGTAGGTCAGTCCTACCAAATAAAAAGTAATAGGCAATATAGTCTGTGTTTGTATTGATGACGTGTTTACTCTTGACGACGTTAATTAATCATTAGATTAATTAAACGCAGTGTTTTGACAACATATTGGTTTAATTATTTTTTTGTTTGTTTGTTTTAGGCACATATAAAACGACAACTTTCACTAGAATGATTTGATTCATTTATTTGATATTCGATAATTTAATTTGAGATTCAAGTCTAATGCTTCAATACTTCGATTCTGCACCCGGTCCTGAGATTAAGGAGGTCCTAAAGTCTTAGAAGCATTATAATATTTTTTTTCAAATTTTTCATTTTATATACGAAATTTTTTTTTGGGGCCCACGGCATGTGCTTCATTGGCCTATGCTCAGCCCCAGCCTAGACTGGGATTCAAGTGTAAGTATTGGGTTTGATTCGTTGGTTTCAACTGATTATCTGATTTTTATTTTCTAATGAGTTTGTTGGGTTCGATTGATTATTTGGGTTGGATTCTTTTATGGGTTCATTTGGTTCGATAGATCTTCTTAATCTCTATTTTTGTTTTGGTTCTATGATTATCAAGTTATGGGTTTGATGATTCGATGGAATTTAGTCTTTGTTTTTGTTCGTTGGGCTTAATGTATTTTTGTTTTGGTTTGTTGTCTTCGTTGGGTTTGATGAATCTCTTATGGGTTTGATTCTCTTATGCATGCTTAAGTTAGTTATGCAGAGAGATTAAAATTTAATTTACATAATTTGTATAGGTTAAAATTGAAGGTCTTACTCAGACATGAAGCTATGAGGTATGTTCTTTTTGGTTATGTTTAACAAGTTTTTAATTATCTATTGCCTATTACTTTTTAGTTGGTAGAATTGAGCTGCATTTTTTGAATTTGGAGGGTTATTTTGCGACATATGGTCACTTTGAGAGTTTTTTTGCACAAAACTCTAACTTTTAACGATTAGAAAAAGTACTATGAAAATAATTTACCAATTTGAGATTCTCTGCAAAAGTAACAGAGAGAGGAAAAAAAAGTTTCGATAAAATTTGTAGAAAACTTTTTACAATTTTAAATTTCATTAAATTTTATATTTAATTAACTTTTTAGTTTAGATTTTGGACTCGTATACATTCTATTAGAATGGGCTTTGGACTTAAAAAGAGAGGGCATTTTATATAGTTTTGATGGTGGCAGAATTAGAATTTAAATGAATAAAAAATTAACATAATAAAATGACATTATAACTTTTAATGGGCGCAAATATCCCCATACACCGCCACTTACACCCGACCATGTTTATATGTAAAGGTCTTTCTCCTCGTCTTTTCACCATTTTCTCTTGTGATTTGTGAACAATAAACAAAATCTATATAAAAATATTGTTTTCACTTTTGCCATTTTGTGAACAGTAGGATAGCAAATTTGGTGTCATACTGTTTACAAATAAGCATATAATATCATTTGTCATCATTTTTGTCATTGTGTTAGAGAAAGTTTCACGATATATATATACTATTTGCCATTCACGTTGGAAAAAGTTTCATGGTATAGTGTATATGTCGTTTGCCGTTCACGTTGAAGTTGTTCTAAGACCATGAGGTAGATCGCTGTTCTTGGTCCTTTTGTCTCGCTCTGGTTTTGGCCATCGGGATAAGACGAGTTAAGTTACTTAACTTTACAAATTAACCTCTTTAATCTCTGTTAATCAATGTATTGTATAATAACATGTTAGAGATGAAAAGTTAATTAAAAAAGATGATGTTAATAATTTGATATGGTTTGTTAACTCGCTTAATAACAAGGTGAATCCATTTAGAATTAAAATTAAAAATATATAATTTTTTTGGGTTAATAATTGGATCAACAAGATTAGATACGCAGCCTCAGACACTTTTACTAAATCCTATAATATCACGTAACGATAATAAAACTCTTTGGATTTAACTAATTGATTAAATACACTTTCTCTAAAGTAATTTATTAGCTTAAAATGTATAAACCCAAATTTGTGTGGTGGGGGGGTGGGGTTTCAAAGATGAAAATTGTTTGGGAAAAAAGTCTAACAAACCTCCAACTTACCAAAATGGATAGATTAAACCACAAACTCACGAACCTCCAAAATTAACATTGAATTTTTGCGGTGACCGCCAAATAAACCCTCAATTTACCATTGACCATTCTGTTTAACCCTAACATTAAATCAACTAATAGAATTTCTTAATCCTATTTACCTTCGTTAATATACTCTCGTTTAAAGAAACTCTTTGTTTCATTGTGTGTAAAAAAACAGAAAAATCAAAGGAAAAACCCTTATTGAGCAAAAATTCCCAAATCGAATCGCCTCCATCACTTCTCTCTGAGATTGGAATTTCGTCAAAATGCCTAGAAGGAAAAGCGAAGCAAGGAAATTGTGTAGTCCATACCACAAGAGATTATCTGACGGTTTCATTTCGTATCCGGTGAGATGTCTGAAACATCTTGTTCTTTCTTCAACAATTTCTGATCCCGTGGTAAAACAGCATTCTACCGATGTTAAGTCATGGACTGGTTCACTGATACCTGTGACGCCTGTAAACGACGTGAATGAGGAGAAAGAAGAACAGTCTGAAGTACAGAACAAAGAAGAGGAAGAAATTGTTGAAAATGAAGACGATTTGGACGATGGAGAAGAGGAATATGTAGAAGAAGATGGGAATCGAGTCGGTGTTGACGAAGAGGAGTGTGAAGACTTTGAATCTCACTTTGGGCAAGCTGGTGGGGTAGATAACAAAAATAATGTTAGCGATAATGACAGCAGGGATGATGTATGGGATGAAGAGAAGGTTCCAGATCCTTTATCATCAGATTCAGAAGAAGAAGAGGAGCATAACACTCGTTGGCGGCCTAAGTTTGAGGAAGAAGGTGTCTTCTTACGTTTGGGAAAGACATTCAATTCTTAGGATGATGTCAGGATCGCTATTCTAAGGTACTCATTGAGGTCTAAGTATGACATTAGGATGTACAAATCAGAATCAAATAGAATTGGAGCTAAGTTTTTGAATAAGGGTTGTCCGTGGAGGATATACTGTTCGTATAAGAGGAGATTACACAAGATGTAAGTGAAAGTCTTTGTTGATGAGCATACATGTAATAGATCAGGTTATACTTGATTGTTAAAGCAAAAAATGATTTCTTGGTTGTTTGAAGATAGATTAAGGCGTAATCCAAAGATGAGAAAACAAGAGATGGTAGTTAAGGTGAGAAGAGAATACGGGTTAAATGTCAGTGAGGATCAATGTGTTAAGGCTAAGGCACGACTTGCTAGAGAAAAAAAACGCAAGTCACAAAGCTCACTTTGATAAAATTTGGGATTACCAATCAAAGGTGTTGTTGTCTAATAGGCACTCTGTTTTTGAGACTAAGACCATTCCGGGTCCTTACAATGGGAGCAAGCAGAGATTTCACTATTTGTTCATCTGTTTTAACTCGCAAAAGCAGAGTTGGAAATGCACATGTAGGCCAATCATAGGTCTAGATGGTGCTTTCCTCAAGTGGGATATAAAAGAGCACCTCTTAGCTGCTGTTGGACGAGATGGTGATAATAGGATAGTTCCTATAGCTTGGGCAGTAGTGGGAGTCAAAAATGATAGTAATTGGGATTGGTTTATGAGATTATTGGCTGGAAACTTAGAGCTGGGAGATGGAGAGCATGTTTCCATAGTTTGAAAAGCAAAAGGTTTGATTTAAGTTGTAACTTTGTGAATTTAAGTTATGATTTTTTTTTTGGTGAGAATTTAAGTTATGATTTTGTAAGAACTCAACTTTGATTTAAGTTGGTTTGCATTATAGGATTTAATTAAAGCCGTGCACACTGTACTACCCCAAGCTGAACACAGACAATGTGCACGCCATATCATGGAAAATTGGAGAAAGGTTAACAAAGACATGGAGCTGCAACGTTTTGTTTTGGATGATTGCTCGAAGTTATACACAAGGCGAGTTTGCTGCCAATATGGAAGCTTTGAGAAGGTATATCCCGCAGGCTTTTTTGTCCTTGCAAGACCAACATCCTCACACTTGGTCTAGAGCGTTCTTTAGGGTTAGAACTTGATGTAGTGACGTTTTGAATAACTTGGGCGAGTCCTTCAATAGAACCATTAGGCAAGCTCGAAAAAACCATTATTGTACATGCTAGAGGATGTTAGGCAGCAGTGCGTGGTAAGGAATGAGAAAAGAAGTAGGCTTGCTCAAAGGTTTAAGAATTTTTTTACAAAAAGAGCACATGAGGAGATGAAGATGATTCAGGGTTCAAGTGCTTGCACTATGCTAATGGCTCGCAATAATCTGTTTCAAGTTGAAGTAGGTGGAACAAGCTTCAGAGTTGACATGAATGAGAAGACATGTGGGTGTAGAAAGTGGCAAATAACTGGCATTATGTGTATCCATGGATCAACAATCATCATTATGTTAAGACAGAAGGTAGAAGACTCTGTGAGTGTTTACTATTTGGCTCAGAGTTGGCGTGACACATACAACAACGAAATCGCACCTGTACATGGTATGTTACTATGGCCAAGAATGAATCGACTTGGAGTTTTGCCACCACCATAGAGAAAAAGCAATCTCGAGAGGCCATCGAATTATGCTATAAAGAAGGGGAGAAATGAAGCTTCATCGTCATCAAGTAACACAAGAATGACTCATAAACTTCAAGTGATCACGTGTTCTAACTGCAGGGAGGAAAGTCACAATAAGACCTCTTGTAAAACCCAAAGACATGAGAGACCACCAAAGCAGAGAAGAGGGAGACCGAGAATGATTCAATTCGAATTGGTTTGTTTTTAAAGTTGCATCTTCTTATTGAGTGATTATGTTATTGTTCTTGTTGTGTGAAACTAGGAAACACAAGACACACAAGACACACAAGACACTCAAGGCACTCAAGGCACACCAGCATAACAACAACTTCAAATTCTTCCATAAGTGTTTGAAGGAAGATTTTATCTAGGCATCTATCTATCAATCTATTTTATGGACATCTCTATGTTCTGTTTTTAAACTTTACGACTTATTTGCTTTTGCTTCTATTTTGGATATTGCCTTTTGTCACTTCTGGTTTGGATCTCTTTGTTGTTGGAAACTTAATCTGCTTCTTTATTGAATGTTATTTGCTTCTATTTTGAATGTTCCACTATTTTGGAGTCAACTTTGTTTTGAATAATCCAAAATTGTACATGTTAACATATAACTAAAAGGAAAAAACAACCATACGAGTTCAACCAAATACAAACAAAACTTAATACTCCTTTGTTCCATATACTCTAATTCATCACATGCTTGACAATAACATGGAGTTTTTATTAACCAAGTACCTAACAAAATAGACAATTACCAAAAGCAAGAAGCAAGTACTCACAATCAACACCACTTTGTAGTCTTCTTCAATTGTTCACATCTAAACAACATACACATCTTGAAGGAAATCCACGATTTGGATTCGTTTTTTATGAGTCCAATTCCAAACTATCTCCTATATTGGTCTAACTCGTTGCGTCACGAGTTAGACATAATGCGAAGTAATTAAAGACATAATATCGTACTTTGTAAGGAGAAATCACAAATAATTGTCAAGAAGTCATATCAAAATTTATCATAAAAACCAAGAACATGATTGGGTATGTTATAACACATGCAAAAAGAAGACATTAGAAAAATGGGCAAATGTCACATTCTTTTTTTTTTGACACTGACAAATGTCATATTCAAAACTTGATATTTTCACAAAAAGTGCTGATTTAAAATAACCTTTGAAGCTCTGAATAACCAAGCAAAAAAAAATACACACACACAAATCCATAAGTAGCGAAACTCTTCAAAACTTCAAGGTAAAATATATCACACATACTGATTTACACACAAATTAATGAATTTTCATGTAACTAGTGAGCTATTCTTTTTTTTTTTTGAATTTATTTTTCCTAAACTTTAAAAAATCATACGTGTGATTATCTTAACGGATCGAATACACAAATAAATCAAAAGAATCAGAATATATCCTCGACACCGTAGCCAATGAAAAAGCATAAGGCAACTAATTAAACACACTAAAAACTATCTGTAATGTCATCTAAAATCATGTGTAAAATTCATTAGTCTAGATTAACGTGATAACAATAGTGTCTTATTATTGGGGAACAAGAACCACATGTAATGTATATATGAATGATTCAGCATAAGATCAAACAACGATTATCTAATCTTCGTAAACTACCAGAAGCTAAAGCAGCTCGTCTAGCTTCTTCTACAAGAGCTGCACGTGCAGACAAGATTCTGGTAGGGATAGACACGTGTCAAACGTTGAGCAGTCAATCCAATCTTTAAGGAGCTCTTCTTGTCCCCATATATCCGGTATCAAACTCTTTCGGCAATTTCTCTCCGGTGTTTCTTCAACCTCTCTCTCCCACTACTCTCCACTTTATCTTCTTCGTGATTATGTTTCTCTTCAGGTAAAGTTTGGTCTTTTTTGTTAGAAACAGAAGAAGCTGCTGCGTCGTCAGGTAAACATGGACCTTGTTTAATTTGGTCGGAAGGAAGCTGAGATGGGTCGATTGGGTGGGCCAATGGAGATGTTGTATCTTCATTGTTCATCATGATTAGAAGCAGATTCAGATTCTTGGAGGAAACAAAAAGATGAAGAGAGATGTGTTGTGTTTGTTTGTGTGTTGAGATTCAATTGGTGTTGATAAAATGTCTCTTTTTGTTAGGTTATGTAAGAAAAAGAGAAAATCGGGTAGGAGGTTATGTTACACGCCGTCTCTAACATTGTTTGGTGAAATTTCTCTCTTTTTATTTTTAGCATTCCTTTTGTTTTATTATCTGGCAAGTGGCAATTTTACGTGTCTTTTTTTTGTAGATTGAATTGCTTTGGCTCTTAATTTTTGGAGCTTTAATAAATGCATAGATATCAATATAACTATTCAGTTGTTTATTATACTTACCTATTATGTATGTATTCCCATTCTCATTTATTTTTCCCCTTTCTTACTATTGATATATCAAATCTTAACAAATGGGTTTTAAGGTATATATTCAAAAGAATAATGTTTTTTAATGGTTTTAAGAATAATGATTTTTACAAAAATTTGTGTTGATTAAATGGTTAAGTACTCACATATATAATTTATTTTATCAGAATTTGACTTCAAATTTATTCTGCATAATAAGATTTGGAATATAAATGTGATTTTTTTTCAATTACTTACTGAAAAGAAAAATAATGCCTTTCACAAAAATGGCATGCTTCCATTGAGAAGTTGTACAACCAAAATTCATAATGAATATTCTTTTCTTTTTATTCGCTTTTTAGCATAAATAGTTGTCTTGCGTGACGCTTGATGCTATTTGTTTTGCGACTCTATTGGTAGCCAGTGGAGCAAAAATTATCTTCCAAGACGATAACTGTCTTAACTAACTCCAGATTTTGTGCAGGATAGCTCTGTGTTTATGCCAATCTTGTGTCTTCAAAATAGCATTCACTGCCTGATTTGAGTCAACATAAAACTCCATACAATCATATCATAGCTCAACAGCACTACGAACAGACCAAAGTGTACCTTTCAACTTTGCATAAAGCTAGTTCTGAGTCGGAGTAAAAGCATCTCTAGAGTGATGTAAAACTTTCCCATTACAATCACGAATTACCCAAGAACCACCACCTAATGAGTGGTTTTTGATCCATGAGATGTTAACATTACATTTGAAAGATACATGATCAGGTTTTAACCATTTTAGCTGATGCTTTCACTTGTGTACTCTTTGTCTTTTCATCATTCTTATCTTTTCCATTCACCGCATACCAAAGTTCTCCTTCTTACTGTGCTATAATC
Organism: Lepidium aucheri; assembly: GCA_900406435.1. Classification (NCBI taxonomy): domain Eukaryota; kingdom Viridiplantae; phylum Streptophyta; class Magnoliopsida; order Brassicales; family Brassicaceae; genus Lepidium; species Lepidium aucheri. The sequence continues at coordinate 7,442 of OVBA01002355.1, read as the reverse complement.
AAATCACACCACTATCACGTCCTGTGATGATATATGAGTTGTGTTGCTTCCAAATGTTCCATAGTAGCCATGGTAAAGCTTTACGATATCTGTGATAATTCCCTTATGGATCAATTTGGTTAAAAACAATCTCTATGTAATTCTCCACCGAGTGCACCTGTGCAGGACCAAGCAAAACAAGATTTATCTTGTTCCAGACTTGAGCTGCAAGATTATATTCGAATAGAACATGTGTTATTGTTTCAGGAGCAGCATTACACACTATGCACCTCAAACTGACTTGTATCCCATGTTGTCTCATACATTCCGCAACACCTATAGCACCAAAGAGTATACGCCATAGAAACATCCTTATTTTAAGGATGATTTTAAGTTTCCATACTCTACTTTTAAGTTTATTCCTTCGAACAACACACTCTGGTTATGGTATAAGAGATCTGTTAACATTTGTGCCCAACAAGGATCCACTTCGAACAGAGTATGAACCCATCATCATCATTGATGAACTATTGTCTTGAAACTCATGTATGTTCCCACCAGTTGGTATTAATGGTTTATCATTAAAGATCCACTTATATCTCCAAATTCTGGTATCCTTCCCATTCCCTGTACATCTTACCAATCCTTTTACAAGAAGTTCACGCCCGAAAAGCACACTTCGCCAAGCATAAAACGGTTGTGAGCCTTGTACATCATCTAGAAAATCCTTCTTATCAAAATATCTCACCTTATATAACCTGCTCTGTAAAGAGTTAGGTTCATGAAGTACATTCCAAGCCTGCTTGGCCAACAGACTTTGGTTAAAGTTCTCGACATCTCTAAAACCTGATTTGCATAAATTATCCCAAGATATCCAATGCATCCTTTTCTTTTCACAATTGTTCCACCATAACTTTGTTATTGCACTTGTAGTTTGTTTACACTGAAACTTGGTGAGCTTGAAGCAAGACATGGCGTATACTAGAAGTGATGATGCCACTGACTTGATTAAGATCTCTTTGCCCCCTAATAACAATGTTTTTGCAAACCAATTACTTACTCTTGTCTTTAATCTCTCCGTAATGAATGAGAGAAGCTGTCGTTTGGATCCGCTGAAACACTCAAGGAGTCCCAAGTACTTCCCATTCTCACCTTCTTGGTTAATTCCCATGAGCTCATTGAGAAGCCGCTTCATGATCGGGTCCATCTTTTCTCCAAAGGTTATAGCCAATTTTCCGAAGTTTATTTCCTGTCCTGATGAAGCACCATAAAGATGTAAACACGGAGAACCTCAAAGCCTTCTTTGAGTGTAGCATGACATACAAATAAACTATCGTTTGCGAATAACGATTGTTGAACCGATGGCAAAAGACCGTCAGTTTTAAACCCACAATTCATCCCTTAGCTTCTGCTCGTTTCATAACATGTATCAAGGCTTCCGCACACAATATAAACAAAAAGGGCAAAAGCGGATAATCTTGTCGGAGCCCTCTTTCTGGAGTAATCAGTCCATATGATCTGCCATTGACGATGACAGAGTATGTTACTGTCCGAATGCATGTCATAAGCCACCTTATACATTGATCTTCAAAACCAAGCTCATAATGAATATTCATGTTATTAATTTTTGGGGTTTTACTTTGTGAATATTCATATATTATATATAGGAAATATTCACATTTAATTCAAGCCTTCAACACTAAAAAGAAACCATTGAAAGCAGTTAGATTTTTTAGGGGTTATTATGAGGCTGGCTGATGTTGATTTAGGATTTATTCAAGTAAAATATTTATAGGTGGGGATGCATCAGAATTAATTGATACTGATAATGAAATCTGCAATACCAAAATATTATAAAGAGATTTTATTGTTTCCTAATGTTTTATTATCGATTACAAAATGACCAAAAAAATAGTGGGCTTACAAAATTGAAATATTATATACATTATTATTGAAATATATAGAGGTTGGGATATGAAAGTACCTTCTCATCTCATGCATGGAATTCATCCTCTCTCTGATAAATGTTACTTTTACTTGATCAACTCTTTTTATTTATTGTTATTTTAGTTATATACAATAGAACCTCTATAAAGTAATACTTAATAAATTAATAACTTCTATAAAATAATTAAATTCATTGGTCCCAAGTCGGGCGAGTATAAAATTTGGTAAAATTCAATAAATTAATAAGATAATAATTATTTTGAAACTTCTATATAAAATATAGTCCCAATAATATCATAAATTAATAATAATTTAAATATAATGACTTCTTTCAAAAGTAATCCATTGACTTTGGTCAATGGGTGAAATAATCCTTAACTTTCTCTCTCAAAAACCTTTTGCAAATCAACCTTACTTCTTTATATATTTTCAAAAATGTCATTACCTTTTTGTTTTTTAAATTTCATCAAAACCTAAAATTACCAAAATACATATCTAACCTCAAATATTTACTAAAATATAATCTTCTTCAATGCTACCAACAACTATTACCAACTAAAATAAACCTCTAAATGCTTATGGATCTACCTATTTTTGAGGTTTAATTGGTTGTAGAAAATCTTCAACCACATTATCTCTTATTCTCTCTTCATTTCTATCCATAAATCTCTCAAATTTTCATTTAACAAATCAAAAATCTTGACACTTTACTTTTTTGGTGCATTTAACAACATAAACTAACAAATAACAGTGCATTTTGACATTCTAAGCATCTAAGTAAGGTATATATAATCTCTAACTGAAATCTAGTAAATATTTGGATATTTTTAAAAAAGTTGCAGAGTGGAGACTTCACGTAAAGTCTACAGTCCTTGGAGAAGTCAATAGAGAGGTTGGTTTTTCATTTATTCTACTTCTGCTAAAGTCAGAGATTCAGGGGCCGGAGACGTTTCAGGACTAACTGGACCACAAGGTTCAGTTTCTCATCTCGAACCAGCAAATCCTGGTCCACTACTCTTGGAGAAGAAAAAAAATCTGTGATAAAGACAGAATCCGGTAGACTCATTAAGTGCCCCAACCCTTCCATCGCATTCAGCCCCTGGGAGGACCTTCAAATTTACACATTAAAAGAAAAGCCGCATCATTTCCATCCATTTGAGTAAAGGTGACTATTTTCTGAATTCATATAGAAGATTCCACCTGAAGTCTACACAATCTTGTTTGAGAATTTTTTTTTTGCCAAGACTTCACATGAAGTCTCCTAAAAACTGAGTTAGTTTTGGAATTGACTAAAATTATGAATTTTTCGGAGACGTCAGATGAAGTCTATTCATATTCGGGAGTCTTCACGTGAAATCTCTATATCTTAGAGGGGTTATTTTTGAAGTTGACCAACCTTAAGATTATTTGACCCAAAAAATCTAGAAATTTATGTGAAATAGAAAACTTCACGTGAAGTCTTCTCAAACATCGGAAACTTCATGTGAAGTCTTTGTTTTTCAATAATAAAATGGACCTCATGTATGCTTTATACGCAACTAATAATTCTTTTTTTAAAATAATTTACGAGAGACTTGTTGAGAAGTCTCCTATATTTTTGTTGAAGACTTCACCTGAAGTGTGCTTTGTCAGAGACTTAACTTGGAGACTTCATTTATCAAAGTTAAACTTAGTCAATTGCAAAAGTAACAATTGTCATATAGAGGAGACTTTGCGTGACTCCAGGTTGGAGAATGGATTGGTATGATGTTGTTCAAGCAGGTGATAGGACCATTGAACTCAAGGTTGGAGAATGGATTGGTATGATGTTTGACTTAAAGGAAGGAAGGAAGAAACCAACGATCAATGGGCAATGCTTTGAGATTGAAGGAACAATAGAGGGGATGGACGAGGATGCGAACAAGGGAGCTTTGGTTCCCTTTGCAAACCCATACTAAGAGGTGTATGAAGAGTCGAGCTTGTGACTCTAAACAAAGCCACATGGGAGGGAATCCCATGTCTATCCTTTACTTTTGAAAACTCTTTTTAATTTCGTTTAAAGTCAATTTAGCTTTGTTTAATTTTAAAGAATAATCTTTGGTAGTATTGTTGTTATTATTGGGTATTTGGAATTTTGATCTCATATTTAAGGAGTCTTAGCTACACTCTTGGCGAAATTAGAGGAAGTAATGCCCTCATTAAGCCAAGAGAGAGTAGGACTCTCACCTAGTCCTCAGAGGCAACAGAACGAGGAGTGGGAAAACTTTGACAACGAACCTGAACCCCTTAGGGCATAAGGCGAGGAGGGTGTGCGAGTAGTGTTCACATTGCCTTAAACACCACTCATGGATCTACTTGCACACCTCAGTATCCGTTTTAAATAGAAAGTTCTTGTCAAATACATCTCAATATGATTGATATGAACTCATTAATCGGAGAAAACATTTAACATGGAGCTTAATGGCCTAAAATGCTTTAATTTGAGTCTATCTCGATATCTTAGCTAATTCTTGTGTTTTTAGATATTTCTATAAACAGGGAGCTAGTCAGGACTTAATATAGTCAGAGGGAAGTAGAAAAGAGCAGTTCAAGCTTAAGTTCCTCTGAATGGGTAGTTAGGCCTTAACGTATGCGGCGAGGAAGGTTGAGTGCGGAGGTTTGCTGAGGAGCACAAAAGAACAAAACTTGACGTGGTTCTAGCTCATCAAGTGGGGGCCATGAACAACAACTTTTTGCTAGAATCTAGGGATGGTCAAGTCAAGGGAGGACTGATCAAAGGGTTGAAATCGGTCAAAGATTCATAATTCAAATGAACGGCCCGAATCGTGCCAAGATCAAAGGCGAATGGCGAGTAAATCGGGAACCGTGATTGTCTCCCTCATCAACCCGAGATTGTCTCCTTCACACTCCCGATATTGTCTCCTCCTCACCCACAATGCTCATCTATAAGAAGACACAACCCTCGTTGTCTTCATCATTCACCCTCAATCACTCAAGCAAACAAACTCTCTCTCCCTCCGAGTTAATTTCTCTCACCGAGTTGCTCTATCTCGCCACCACCGTGTCACTCTCCCTCTCTCCTCTAAGTTTGAGTTTTCCCAATCAATCCTTGGCAAGCATGTCTTCCAGTGACCAAAGAAAGATGAAGGAATTCAGGAGCAAGTTTATGAACGATGCAAGAAGAGCTGGAAGAAGAGAGATGGCGGCGGGGCTCGGCGACTCACCGCCGGTCTGTTGTGACAATAGACCTCGCCGGTTCCTCATCTAATCGGACGATGAGGAGCCAGGTTTTCAGACGAGAAATGAAATTCTGATCAGGGAACCGGCGAGAAGATCAGCGACTGAGCCGATGGACTGGAAGTACGATCATGGTGAAGGTAGCTTAGCTCAAGAGAAGAGGAAGGGCAAACAGATAGCCTCACCCTCAAGCACCAAGGACAATGACGAGGAAAATGCATATGTTCAGCCCTAGCCAATGGAGGTCAAGTACGAAGATGAGGAGAAGACAAGAATGAAAAATAAAAAGAAAGGAAGAAACACGAGGTATCGCCGAGTCATTTAGGACCTAAAGAAGAGCGGCTACTCGGAGAAAGAAGCAAAGAATGCCTACGAGGAGCGTGAGGCAGAGAAGAAAAAGAAGTCTACAAAGGAGGATGATGAATCCGACAAGGCATATGCGGCTTTGAAGGCTATGGGGATCAAAGGTACATATTTCCCACATTCTGGAACCATGAGGGAATTGGGAATCACTGAGGAAGTAGATAAGGTGTTTAGCTCGCTTGGCGTGAAATTTGCATGTATAGTGTACCGAGTTCTTACATTGAGGAGACATTGCAATTCCTCGCCACTATAGACCTTTTGATCTACGCTAAGACGGACAAATCCAAGATCAAGAAGAATGGACCTGGGTACATAATGTTCACCGTGTACGACAAACTATATGCGGTGACGTTAAGGGAGTTGAACACAATTTTTGGGTTTCAATCCGGAGAGGCAGCATATCCGGATATTGGAGAGAATGATACCAATGAGGTATGGAAGATGCTGACGGGAGCTAAGGAGTACGATTCATCTCGAAGCAATAGAAGCTAGATCCGCAACTGAGCCATCAACTACACGAGGAGAGCAATAGTCAATGTGATTTTTGCTAGACCCTCCACCTCGCCAATCAACCTCGGGGAGATGCACATGATGGTTATGGCGATGAAGGAGATTGCTGACACAACTCCGAGTGGGTTGCATATTGATGGAGATGAAGGGCATTCCAGAATGTCGTTTGTGTTGGCAAAACACCTCACCACATATCGTGCATGAGCTGTGATGCAAATAGGGAGGAAATATGGGAAGCCAAAGCACATTTATATTGGTGGAGTGGTTGCTCAGATACTAGAAGCAGCCAAGGGAGTACCGTTGAACACTGAAAACCACAATTGGGTTCCACCCCAATTTATGGACATTCGTTATCTTTAAGGAGCATGCCTTATTGCCAAAGGCGAGGTCGAAGGGCGAGCCATGTACAAGTTTGATCACCCAGAAAAGAAGGACGCCAGAATACTTCTCCCTTGCCTAGCATTCATCAGACTGAACACTATGGTGAATGTGACTTTCACCCCACCCCTCGAGGCTCTACTAGGCGAACACGAGCGAGGATAGCAAGCTCAGCAGGCAGAGAAAGAGGTAGATGAGGAAGAAGTTGACCCTGAATCCTACTTTTTCGAGGAGTTCACTGAGAAGAACCAAGGGACAACGAGCAGGGAAGCCCACAAGCGAATTGGAAAGCTCCAAAAGTTGGGATAGTGGTTGCTCAAGAAGGTGAAGGGCATGACAAAGGAAAACGAGGAGTTGCTGGACAAGCGCAAGAGGATGTGGGAAAGAATTGATAGATTGGAGTCCTCACTCAGAAGAACAGAGCCCCAGCCTCGCACACATGACTCGCCACCATCGGCGAGGAGGCACTCAACTTTGGCAAACCCTAGCTCGCACAGAGAGCAAGAAGAGCAGCCACGGCGCCAACCAATGGACACAATGTGGGTTTACAAGAGATCCAAGAAAAAGGGCCTGAAAAACCAAGAGCAAACGCCTCAGGAAGGTCCCTCGCATGCGTCCCTCGCCGACCATGACCGCGAGGAGTACTCAGACTGGCAGCAGCACATTGCACCGTGTGAAAGAATAGCTCCAAGAGGGTACCCAGACCCTCAAAACTACACTCTCGAGGACATGAATGCCTCGACTACTCACTTGTTCGACTTTTAGGTACCAAACTCCAACCTTTTGTACATACATTTTTATTTTTAGTTGATTTTGATTTTTGTTTGTCTAGACAAGTCTCTTCGACTTCTATACACACAAGGGACTGTGTGATTTAAGTTTGGGGGAGGGATCTAGAGTACTCTCACAATGTTTCTTGTGATCTTATTTTCTACTTTACATGCATTCGTTTAGGTTGTAAAAATCTGGTTAGATTTTTCTTTATGCATTTGATTTTCGCATTTCATGGCACTTAAGCCATAGAAAAACCATAAAAATTTGAAATTTTT
>OVBA01002354.1:0-35120 GCA_900406435.1 Lepidium aucheri | reverse complement strand
AGCAATTTTCTGATTAATACAAAGACACGTTTAAAGGATTTGCTTACTTGTTTGATACTTTAGAAGTGGGTTCAGGTTGGGTTTTTGGGTCCAGATCAGGTCTTCGGCTTTGGGTATTATGCGCAAACCACTATATTAATAAATCACGGTTGCTCTGATTAAAAAAATAAATAAAATAAAAATCTCGGTTGTTCCGATAAAAAAGTAAAAAAAAAAAATCACGGTTGCTAGAGGATGTGGATTAATTTACCCTAACCTCTCTAGCCGCACTATGTACTTTGTTCACGACGCAAAACCCTAAGCAGAATCAGGTGATCGGATCTTTCTTTCGTTCCTTGCCCAGTACTCTCTCGTGATTATTAGAGTCTCTATAATTTTACATTTTGAGTTTTTATTATATAATGCAGAAATTAGAAATGAAGTTTGAGAAGAACCTTGTTGGTGTCAATAGAATCAGAAAAAAGGATATAATAAACCAATTACCATATTGTTTGCTTTGTGAGATACTTATGTGTCTTCCCACGAAGGATATGGTCAAGACTAGTGTTTTGTGTCGCAAATGGAGGTATATTTGGAAATCTGTGCCTAAATTGGATTTGAGGATTGATTCCAGTTTAGGTCAAAATAGATTAGATTCCCTTGATAAGTTTATAAAATTGAAGGGTGATTTGTACTTGCAAAGAGCTAAGCTAAAGTATGATAAAAGATTTCTGAATTCTCAACACAAGACGTGGATAAACAGTGTGATTAAGAAGACAATTCAACACTTAGATGTTGAGATTGATAGTGATCGTGTTAAGATTCCTCCGAGCATTTATACATCATGTGAGAGATTGGTATCGTTGAGACTCTGTCGTGTAAGCCTGCCTAAACTTCCCAAGTCAGTTTCTTTGCCTTGTCTGAAGATCATGGATCTAGAACAAATCAAGCTTGTTGATAGTTTGGATATAGAGATGTTGATTTCAGTCTGTCCAGCTTTAGAAGCCTTAACTACAGACAGGATGTATGGAGTTAAAGTCTCATCTCAATCTCTTTTGAGCTTCTGTCTTAGCAGAAGTTATTTTCGTACCATAAAGATAAAACAAGTTGTCTTTCAAACCCCGAAGCTCAAGTCCCTAAAGCTGTGCTATCTTATTGTCGAAAGTATCACTATAAATGATATGAGCTCCATCGTTAAGTTGAATCTAACTGGTCTACAGCTTTTTGGTGTAAACTATCCTAAATTACTTACCCTTATCTCTTGTGTTAGAGATTTGACTATCTCGTTTGATCATTTTCCGGTAAACTACCTGTCGTGATTCTATCTATCTAACTTTCTTTTGTTTTACTTTTTTTGAATACTATAACATATATGCATTTTCCCTTTGTAGGACATTCAATATGAAATTTTGAGATCAAGATCAGGACTCAAATTCCATAAAGTTTCTACTTTGAGGGTCAATGATATAATGACAGGATGTTGGGAAGATTTATCAATCATGCTTGAGAGCTGTCCGAATTTAAAATCTCTCTTTCTGGTCAGAATTTGTGTTTATTATAACTAAAACTCCGATTCTAATAAAAAGTATTGCATATACTAATTTTGTCTTCTTTTGTTTCTCTATTTTGCAGGCGTCTATAGATTATCTTAGTAAAATAAACATGTTAGATGTGCCTCAATGTGTCTCATCATCACTTGAGCTTGTTGAAATAGAAGGAAACAAGGGTAGGGTACGGTGTATGAAGAAACTAGGGAGTTATTTTATGAAAAATTCACCTCTACTTAAGAAACTTAATCTCAGTGTAGATCAGGTTAATGCAGATGATCGTATGAAACTCAAAGACTACGTTACATCTTCAAGACGAACTAAAGCGTGTGAAGTTATTGTTCGCTGTGCTCGTCGTCGTAGACTTTATTAATGCCTTGTGCTTATAGAGATAAGATCTAGACTTTTGAAAGATTTGGTCTAATTAAGTAATATTTTCAAGCATATAATTGTGTGTCATGACTACAGTTTAGCTATAAACAGTTAAACATACAAAAATTCATACAAGAAAAAGCAGTCATATAGTATAATAGTAATGAACCACATTGATAATGATACATATATATATATATATATGTATTCGTTAACTATATGATTATGGACAAAATATCATTCCTTTAAGTTTTCTCATCCCTCATGGAACATATTGTCTATATCATGTTACAAAACTAAATTAGACATATATACTGCATGGCAAATACATATATACGATTGTTAAACGAGTAGATCAATTCATCTATAATTCAAACTCTCTCCAATTCCCAAGCTCTACCACATGGATTATGTCACTCCTTAGAATCGAATTTTGGTAAGAAAAAGTTATGTTGTTAACTTAGGAAATGGTGAAAGTAATTAAAAGAATATTTTTTCTTATTTAACGATCGAGTGTCATTTGTTGTTGTATAAGACTTATTTATGGTTATCTTTCTATTATTTTCCAAATTATGTGTGGATTTTTTATGAAATGCAATGATATCGTTTTCAGGATTAGCAATGAGAAGAAAGTAAGGTGAAAAAGTGTTTGTGTGCTTATAACACTGTACACATAATTAATATACAAACTCACCAATTTAGTTCATATGTACCTAACCCAAATCAATTACCATTGACCTCTTCCATCTCCACTCTCTATATATAGAGCTACATCCACTCTATCAAATACTCATTCACACAAAAATAATTGACATTAACATCACTTAACAAGTTCACCCATCGATTACACGAAATGGCTCGGTCAAGGTGTAGAGTATGTATATATGGCAAGGATATTAGAGACAATTCCTACAACCTAATGACCTCTGTAATCTCAGTATATATACTTGTAAAGTGTTGATTAGTTGAATTGAGAAAACCCTTTTATCTATATGGTATCAGAATAAAAGACATAGAACAACATGAAAGATAACAAAGAAAGCCATGCATTAAAACACATGGTATCAGAGCATTGTCGATCTCTAGAAATTTTTTAAAATTCTTTCATCACCGCCACCTCCTCATCATTTCCAACCCTGTTAATTCTCCGACGGTCTCGATTGAGACAATTGCTGTCTCTGACTCTCCTATGTTGCTTAATGTCAACATGTCCAATGTGACACGACTCATTGACTTCAACTTCATTATGTGGAGTCGCCAAATCCGAGCTCTTCTTGATGGCTATGAAATCTCAGGTTATCTTGATGGTTCTACTCCTACACCATCACAGAGGATCACTACTGATGGTACAACTATTCCAAATCCTGCATTCAACCTTTGGAAAATACAAGATTGTTTGATCTATAGTTCTCTCCTTGGTGTCATCTCCATCTCAATCCAGGCGCTACTCTCCACTACTAAAACAACCGCTGAGATTTGGAAGATACTGTCAGACACATATGCTCGTCCTAGACGTGCTCATGTTCATCATATTTGTCATCAACTCAAACACCGGAAGAAAGAATCAAAGACCATTAATGTGTATTTTCAAGGTTTAACACAAGGTTTGATCAATTAGCACTACTTGGCAAACATGTTGAACGTGAAGAACAAATTGAATTTATTCTTGAGGGCTTACCTGAAGAATACAAACCTGTGCTTGATCAGATCGAGAGCAGAGATTTGCCACCAACACTCTAACATACATGAACGGCTACTTAATCATGAGATGAAGATGCCGACATGTCTTCATCCCTCCCAGTATCTACTAATGCCGTTACATATCAAAACAACAAAAATCATCACACCAACAACACCAGTTGTGGTTCCTCTCGTGATGGTTATAATCACAACAATCTGCAACAAGCAGGGTCATAGCCACAACAATCTCAGCCTCGCCTTGATCAAAAGCCTTCTTGTGGGTATCAAGGCAAGTGTTAATTGTGTGGCACCTTTGGCCATAGTGCTCAACGATGCAATCAGTTTCGTGTCATTCAGAATCAACATGGTACTCCGATGAATCAACGTGCTCAATGGCAACCTAGAGCTAATGTTGCTATAGCTGCAACTTATAATCCTAACAACTGGGTTCTCGATAGTGGTGCAACAAACCACCTTACTTCTGATCTCAATAATCCTGCTTTCCATCAACCTTATAATGGTAGTAAGGAAGGGAAAGTTCAGGAGAAGGCTTTTGTTGCAAGTGTTAAACAAGTAAACTCAACTAGTCTTGAGATTGACTTTATCTTTCCATCAAATGCATTTGATCCTCCGAGTAATTCAAGCTTCAAGGAACATCTTAGGAAATATCCTGCAATTGTGGTAGCTTGCTTTGATGAACATATGGTTCTGCTATAATGGGCAATTGCCTTTCTTTTTTGGTTTGTTGTGTATTTTGAAAACAGGAGGATGATGAAAAGTGCATTGGCTCAACCTTTCGATTCTCATGATTAACACCTGAGATCGAAGTTAAGCTAATGATTTCAAACAAGTACTGAGTGAAAGGCAACCCACTAGTAGGTACTTTTTATTTTCTGCATTTTTTGTTTTATGTTTTTCTTGTTTTCGTCTGTTTCAGGTAAGAGAAATCTGGTCAAGACACTGTGATTCATCGATCAAAGCTAGGATTGATCGATCCTCAACTATCAGGAGGTGCAAGCTCGATCTCATGATCAACCACCAAGAGAATGATCGATCGATCGTGTCTTCATAGAACTTAGCGCTCGACCCAATGATCGACCTCTGCAGGTGTGATCGATCAATCGTCAAAAAGAGAGTAACAGAAGATACTCGTCGATTGATCGATTCAGCTCATGATCGATCGATCATCGAGCCAGGTAAGTCTTCTGATTTTGAAAACCGGATTTGAATGATTTTTGGGAGAAAATTTTCAGATTTTTAATCCTTCATATCTCCCTCGTTTCTAATCGGATTTGAGCGATTTTTGAGGCTAAACCATTTGGATTTTCATCTTCTTTCTGATAAGCTAACTCTCTTTCCGGTCGGTAAAGGTATTTTTCTCTATCACCCTATTTATTTTCGGCAAAATTTTGGGAATTTGGGTTTTATGAAATTCGACTTTTTCATGATTTATTATGCCAAATTCTTGTGTTTTCATTCTTATATGATGATTTTGAGTTTCCTTTACCCAGATTTTATATAGATTTTAGTCGATTTTGATGTTTAGGTTGAAAGAGAATTTTAGAGAAATTTGAGAACTTAATATTGGAATTGAGACGATGTTTGATTGATTGATGCATTGCTGGATGTTTGTATGTGTTGATTATTGAATTTAGCCATTGATTTCACATTAATATCATTCCAATTCAAGATTTTTGATTTTCTTATGCCTTTTGAGAAACTAAAATCTCTGTTTTTCTTTGGATTGTTGATTTACAGAGAATGGTTCGAGAAGGTGAACATAAGCCCACAAAGAAAGTCAAGAGATCTTCCAATCTCAAAGCCGGGCAGTCTTCAGGTGGAAATTTGGATGTCCAAGCACTTTTGTCCGACCACAATCAACTTTTGCGCCTGATCTCTAGATTGACCTCATCACTGATGATCGTTCGGGCCAGCTCTCTGAGCACTAGAGATCGATCGATCGTCACCCAGATCGATCCATCCTTATACTCAGGTTCGTTTCACTTTTCCATTATCTCTCTTTGTAGTCCTATGATATTTTTTGTAAGTTGTACTTCTTTAGATTTATTTTCACACCGGGACGGTGTAAAGTAAGTCTTGGGGAGTACACTTATGGTGACTAACGCGTTTTGTTTCTTTTGTTTTCTTTTTGAGTCTTTTTGATGCTTTTCTTAAGTCAGCTTTTGTTTTATCGAGTCAAAACTGTTGTAGGGAACTATGATTTTTTGAGCAATAGCCATACTTTCACAAACTTAAGTGACCACTGGTTCAAGCTTGACAGAGATCTATGACTATTGGAAAACGTAGAAATTGTGAAACTTCTCCACATTACCAATATCCTCTTGGGTATTCAAAGAATCTCATGTCGACGTCACACTTAACTTGACTTAATCTTCTTGTCAAGGGGATTGGTATGCATCGGATTGGATTCCTCTCTTAGTCCTGAAAGACTTATTTGTGTGGGTATGGTTCTCCATTCTTAATCATTTTGTAGTGTTTTGTGCTTAATCTTAAGTAACTAGTTGACAAAGTTGTGCATTGTGGTAAGCTAAGGGTAAAAGTTCTCCAATGACGCTGCTTGTGTTTATGTAATATGGTAGCCTGAGATTTACTTCAATGATGGTGTCGATTTCTTGAACACTAATAGCTTACCGAGGGGAACTCCCATGAAGCTACCCTTGTTTATATTCTTTGAGTTACTAAAGAACTAACCAATAAAGAAAAATACAATGATACCCTAGGTAAGTAGGGAAAAATTGGTTGTGCAGCCGATAAAAAAAATAAAAAATGATACCCTAGGTAAGTAGGGAAAAATCGGCTGCAAAGTGAATAAATGAGAGGAAAGGAACCATAGGGAAGATAGTCTTTGTGTTCAGGTCATGGCTGAAGAAGAATCCATGTGTCATTTGATCGATATTCCCTTGATGAGACCACACTTGGATACTTTAGGAAGTCGGTATGGTGCATTTGGATTTCTTATTTGGATTGTGGAGTTTGCTTGGGACAGATGTAACTAAAGTCTGAGGGAATACAAGGTGGTCTCGACTGTGTCATGTATGTTTTCATGTGGCTTACTATAGGGATTGTTTTTGTGGTGTTCTTAGGACGAAAGGAGTTCCCGCGTTTTCAAACCTCTTTTTAGTCTTTGCTTGCTTGATGACAAGCAAGACGCTAAGTTCTATGGAGGGGGAGAGGACTTCCCATGTTTTCAAACTTCTTTCTCATTCTTGGTTTTTCAGTTTGCTTGACGACAAGCAAAAGATTAAGTTTGGGGGAGTTGATAGACGGTGTTTTTATCGGTTTTTAACCCTTGTTTTCCATGGTTTTATTGAGTCAAAGTATGTGTTTTAGAGTCTTTTAGTCTGTTTTAGAGTCTTTTCAGGTCATAGGTCACATATGGAGAAAATGAGCTGTTTTGAGTGAAAACGAGCATATGGAGATATAGAATCATGTAGAACATTCAGAAGTTTTGATTCCTTTGAAAGCCTCCCCACCGTTGGATCGAGCTAAAATTTGGACACAAGATAACCACGTGAGTTAGCTTTCATTTGGAGGTAGTTTGAGGGTAATCAGACAAGTGGTTAGGAAGATATGATGATTTTACCAAAGACATGTCATTCTGGCCGAGAACAGACGCGACCTAAGGATCAACGTGCTAAGACCTTGATCGATCGATTAACCCTTTGATTGATCGATCATCGAGCTTTCAAGAGAAAAACTAGATTTTCCTTATTTTGTACCGGACGCATTTTTAGCCTATTTAAATGATTTGTGGGAACTTTTAGGGCATACGATCATTATTTTCAGCAGCCACTCTTATAACCTCTGAGGGAGAAGATGTCTATCTTCCAAAACACCATTGGAGAAGATTCCTTAACACTATTTCTATTTAACTCAGTTTATCATTATGTTTATTATTTTTTCTTCTTTGTTTGTTCTTTCTTCTATGTCTGAGTAGTTTTCTTATCAGGTTTAGAGTTTCTAGGGCTTTAGAAGTCGATGATTAGGGATAAATACGGGTCGTATTCATAGAAGATTCTCCATCTAAACTCTTACATAATGCTTAGTTTAGCCTGATTAACTAGTCTATGAATCTAGGTTGTTAGCTCTCCAAAAGCTTGCTAAGAATCAGAACTAGTTTAGATGAGCAATCGATACTTAACCAACGAGAGCTGATGTTAAGGTCGATTGTGGATAATTGAACCTATTCGTTACTGCATGTTTGCAATTTGAAACCAACGAGAGTTAGGACCTCTAGGTTGTCAATAGAGTAATAAGTACTGCAAGAGTACACTTGTTATATCTCTATCTTCAAGTCGAGAATAGAGCTTCAATATTTCCTTGAATAATTTCCCTAGTTAGATTTCTATTTCCTGATGAATGTCTGATGCCTGATGCTTTTTATTTATTTGTTTATATTGTTATTTGCTTTGTTTTGTTTAGTCTCTATCGTTATTTGATTTGTCTTAGCTTAAGTTCACTCTAAAAATTGATAGTGAAATCATTGGTCCTCGTGGATTAGATCCTTAAGTGCTATACCGATATGATACGCACAAGAGGTTAACTACCTCGAGCTCGCTATCATGAACTTATGTCCAAGATTGGAGTGATACAACTCCCTACATCTTGAGCGGGCATGTGGAGATGTATTTATGGCAAGGATGTTAGAGACAATTCTTAACCTAATGACCTCTTTAATCTCAGTATATATACTTGTAAAGTGTTGATTATTTGAATTGAGAAAACTCTTTTATCTATAGAAGGATCTCCATTACGATTATTTGCTTACTGTTTTTTAGGATTTGGTTTTGTCTTGCAATCTGTGATGCTAGAAAGGTTTTAATGCCTTACAATGCAAGCAAGGGTTTGTTTCTAAGTGCCTTGCCAAAAGAAAATGTACCACCTATTAGGAAATAATATCCCACATTGGAAGTTGAAAGGTATCTCCTCTAATATATACAAACTCATGCTCCATGCCCAGGTCATAATTCAGCCCACTTGTCATCTTGTAATGAAAGCAGCCCAAATAATGTTCAACTTCCTCACAAGCGGACTAAATTCAAGACATAAACGGTTAGGCTTCAATTGGGCACAATTTTGTATCAGCCCAATAAAATGCTATCTTGCCCTCTTCACCTGACGAAAATAACACTGCCACATATCCACCACTGCTCGCGAATTCTCACCCGATGACGACGCAGCGGAAGAACAACATCAGCAAACCAAATCGGAAGTATACATTTTTAGTCGCATTGAGTACCGATATCCCTTCAGAACCACGGACTCTAACTCAAGTGCTAAAAGAGAAACAATGGCGGAATGTTATGACAACTGAGATTGATGCCTTTGCTGCCAACTACACTCTCAAATTGGTTCCTCGCCCACCAGAAAAACCAGAAAACATATGGTTTCCTGAAAATGGTTATACAAGAACAAGTTCAACATCGATGGTTCCCTTGGTCGCTCAAAAACTCGTCTTGTCTCCAAAGCCTATTCTTAATAACCAGGCAGAGACATCGATGACATATTTAGTCCAGTCATTAAATCCACCACTCTGAGACTTGTTCTCGACATCGATGTAAGTCGTTCATGGCCCATTCAATAGTGTGATGTTAATAATGCATTTTTGCAAGGTACGCTCAATGAGGAGGTTTATATGGAGCAACTACCTAGATTTATCAACCGAGATCATCCAGATTACATTTGTCATCTTAACAAAGTAGTCTATGGGCTTTGGAAAGCACCAAGAGCCTGGTACAATGAACTCTGCAATTTTCTGATCAATCTCGACATCACGAGTTCTTTGACAAACACATCGTTGTTCACTCTCAAACAGGGCAACTAATTCACCTGTCTTCTTGTCTACGTTGATGACATTGTTATCATAAGTAGTCAACACACATTGGTCCGCAAGATTCTAGATTTCCTTGCTCAATGATTTTCCATCAAAGATATAGAGGAGTTAAATTACTTCCTTGGTCTATAAGAACACTGAACACCAACTGGTCTACATCTATCTCGGAGAAAGTACGTCCTAGATTTCTCCACAACCACAACATGATCAATGTGAAACCTATAGGGACACCAATGTCATCATCAACCAAGCTTACACTCCATTTAAGTCCATTATATTCTGATCCCACATCATGCCATAAGCTTGTTGGAAGTTTACAATACCTTGCCTTCACTAGACCATACATCATGTACACAGTAAACTAACTCTCATAGTATATGCATTGACCAAATGCATATCATTGACAAGCCGCAAAAAGGGTGTTACGCTATCTTGCCGGCACCACAACTCACGGTATATATTTCTCAGAAAACAACCCGCTTAGCTTGACAGCATATGCAGATGCGACTGGGCTGGAGATCCCGATGACTACATCCACAAACTCTTATGTAATCTATCTAGGTAATCATTTGGTGTCCTAGAGTTTGAAGAAACAAAAATCAGTCGCTCGGTCTTCCATAGAAACCAAGTATCATGTTGTCGCCAACACAACATCCGAGATACAATGGATTTGCAATGTCCTAACTGAGCTGGGTATAACTCTGTTAGCGCCTCCATAGTTGTTTTGTGATAACTTTGGCGCCACATTCCTATGTTCCAATCTAGTGTTTCACTCACAGATGAAACATGTGGGACTTAATTATCATTTTGCTAGAGGACACATCCGTAATGGCATTCTTAAGGTATCATTTTGTTAAAGGAAACATCTGTAATGGCATTCTCAAGGTATAATATAATATGATATTAAAGCCCACAATCCACATTCCCCAACCCGATCTGACCCAAATTTGGGCCAATTATCGACAACTAAGGCCCAAAAATTGGTACCATTGATCCATCCCCAAACATACGAGGTTAATTTCCAAAGATTCATCATCTCGAGGGAGTATATTAGGGAATAATATCCCACATCAAAAGTTGAAAGGGATCTCCTCTAGTATATATAAGATATGGGCTCTCCACTCATTGTCAATTGGTTTTGAGTTGGAAACCCATAATTTAATACCACCTTCATGTCCAAGTAACAAAGGTCACACTTGAAGATGTGTGGGCTTAAGTCAAAGACTAAGAAGGAAAGAAGAATATGCCAAGAAGCTATTTGAAGACAAGTGGTTGTCTCAAGTTGTTCTCGACAAGAAGTTGTGTGAAGACAAATGCTTGTCTGAAGATAAGTGGTTGTGTGAAGACAAGTGCCAGTGTGGAGACAAAGGGGCTGTCTGAAGACAAGTATCTAATACACAGATCACATTGCTGCGTTGGACAAGTGGCTGAGCTAGATGAACGCTTACTGACCAAGGTGGTGATCAGGACATGTAGCTATCAACAGAAACCACATGTCTCTATCAAGCAGAAATGGAAATTTAACATATCTTGTGAGTTTTCATTTCAGAGAGATTTGGGTGATTCTAGGGTATGTTGTAAGCCTTATAAAAAGGTTAGGAGGGTTTACGTAGCCGCCTAACACTCTAGAGATATTGGGAGAGAGAATTAATTTTAAAGAGAATAAAACTATTGTGAGCCTTGTTGAGTGTTGATTTGGTTTGTGTTGGTGAGAATTGTAACCAACATGTATAAGACTTTTAAAAAAAAATTATTAATAAAATGAAGGGTGTGTTGGATCAGCGCTTTCCGATCAGAAGAGTTGTGTGTGCTAAATCCATACAATTTTAATTGGTATCAGAGCCACGCACCTAACCCTACCAGGTGAGATCCTGAGGAAAATATGGAGAACAGATACCAGCTCGTGGTGTTCAGAGAACCTTTTATGCTTGATCTATGACCATTGGAAGGTGCAGATGAAACAAATTATCAAAGGAATTGATGAGGAAGTGTATGGTGTTGTTGAAGATGGATGGACACCACCAACTGTGAAGAATAATGATGATTTTGTTCCCAAACCAAGGAAGAGCTGAACAGCCAAGGAGAAGACCGAATCAAAATATAACTCCAAGGCGTCGTCAACAATCTTCAACACTTTGTCACCAAACTAGTTCAAACAGGTGCAGGGATGTGCAATAGCAAAGGAAGCATGGGGTATCCTACAAGTCTCCTTTGAAGGAACCTCAAGCGTGAAGAGGACAAGAATTTACATCCTGGCTACAAGGTTTGAGTCTCTTTGCGTGGAACAACATGAATCTATACATGCTTTCAGTCGTACTGTCAGCGCCTTGTCTCATGAAGCTTTGGTTTTGGGAAAGACTTACAAGGACAAGAAACTGATGAAGAATTTCTTGCACTGTCTACTTACCAAATTCCATGGACATCGGTCTGCTCTCAACGTGACATAGAATTCTGACAACATGTGTTTTGATCAAGTTGTTGATATGATACATGCTTATGAGATTCAGCTGAACGATGGTATTGAACCCCATCAAGGAAAAAGAATAGCTCTAGTTGTAGAGGAAAAACCCAAACCACATCCAGATGATCTCGAAGACAAAGTGGGATTAATTGTTAAAAAGTATCTCCGAAAGCTGGTGAAAGTTTAGAAAAGAGACAGTCATGTGGGTTCTAGACAGATATCAGAAAAAGATCAAGATAATACTAGACAAACAGTGTCTAGAATGTCAAGGTTGTGGTCACTATGATGATGATTTGGGGCTATCATTAGAAGAGGAACATTGTATTGTGGTAAAAAAATTTGTTCAAGTAAAGGAAGAAAACGAGCAACTGGTTGTGCAAAAAAAATTTCTGTCTAAAAAGTTCAGAGACAAAATACAGAGTTGGATACAGAGAAGATGAAGAATGCAGAACTCGAGAGTCGTCTGTCAGAATAACTAAAGAACATTAAGATGTTATCCAAAGGAACAAAAGATTTTGACAAGATCTTGCAGTCTGGAAGAACTGACAAAGAAAACTCCGTTTGGGTTATTGCGGTGCTGAGAACACAACTGCAAGCACTGCCTTTGTTAAAGCAGTGTCACCGAGAAGTCAACATCTTTAAATCAAAAGGTCAGAAGAATAGGTCAGACAATATCACAGCGGTTTGGTCAACAACAGAGGTTTGGTCACCATAGAGGTATGATCAGTTCAACAGGAGCTCATATCAAAGCTACTGGAAACAACTACCAGATTTCTGGTACTATGGTAAGCATGATCATATCAAATCTGAGTGTTATAGGTTTCAAAGAAGTCTTCACAGGATTATGAATCAACAACAGTACTACAAGGACCATCAGTATCATAACAAGATTTGGGTCAGAAAGCTGGATTTATACTGTCAGGTTGCTTACACAGTAGATAAGGATCACAACAACTCAGCAACAGAACTCTGATACTTTGACAGTGGATGTTCAAGACATATGACAGGAAACAAAAAACATGTTGAATGTTGAAGAAGTTTCAGAGAACAAGTTACTTTTGGGGGAGGAGCAAAAGGAGAACTCAAAGGGAAAGGAGATACAAGCAAACATTCACAACCTAGATTGAGTAATATCTATTTCATGGATGGACTAAAAACAAATCTCATAAGCATCAGTCAACTGTGTGATCTCGACCTAGATGTGACATTCACAAAAGTTGGGTGTAAGGCATACAATGCACAGGGAGTTTTGGTTCTCGAAGGGGTAAGATCAAGAAATGACTACTCTATGTGGACACTAGAAAACATGTGTATGCCTCAACTAAATGGTAAAGTTAAGAGGATGAGCTGAATGCTGACGGAGATGGCCAGAATCATGTTACATGGGAACAGAGTGGGCAAACATTGTGGGACAGAAACTGTTAACACTGCATGTTATATCATCAAAATAGTGTATGATCAGAAAGGAAAACTCCCAACCGTCAGTTACTCTTTGGGTCTTCAAGTGCAATAGTATGGGATATCTATTACTCAAAGCTCATATGCTAAGAATATGGTGCAACGTTTTGGTTTGTCTTACAGAAAGGAATCCAAAATCCTCATGTCTACTGTAGAGAAGCTGGCAAAGGATGAAACAGGAGAACCTATTGATGGAAACTCCATAGGAGTGTGATTGAAAGTTTGTTGTATCTCACAGCAAGCCATCAAGACACGTGTTATGCTATAGGAGTTTGTGCCCATTATCAAGCAAAGCAAAAGAAGTCACATCTAGTTGCTATTAGATAGGTTATCAAGTATGTCAAAGAAATAGTGAATTTGGGAATATACTTCACCAAGGATACAACCAGCAATCTTGTTGGTTAATGTGATGCTGATTGTGCATGTTCATTAGATGACAGAATAAGCACAAGTGGAGTATGTTTTTCATGAAGAAAAACTTGATCTCATGGCTGAGTAAGAAACAAATCAGTGTGTCTCTATCCACAGCTGAAGCTGAATACATTGCTTTGGGTAGTTATTCAGTACAACTGTTGTGGATGAAACAGATGGCTGCAAACTATGGTACTCTCTGTGAACCTTTACTTATACATTGTGATATTAAAAGTGCCATACATATTGCAAAGAATCCTGTCTTACATTCTTAAACTAAACACATCATGATCAGATATCATTTCACTCGTGAACTTGTTGAGGAGAAATTAGTCATTATTGATCATGTGAACACTAAATTTCAACTAGCTGATATTTTCACAAAACCAATGGACTTTTAATCATTTTTTTATTTAAGAACTGCTATAGGTGTTTATGAAATCTAACTGTCACATTACAGTAGGTAAAGTGTGGACAGGTACATGCATTGGAATTTGATTGTGCAGCTAATACATTATGAGTTGATGGTATATTCTTGGTTCTGCACACTATGGAAAATAGTTGCCAATCATGCTGTTCTGTGTAGATATATAGTGTGAAAATGGTTGTATTATTGTATACTATGAGGTCAAAGAGCTACGGAGAGCAACTATATCAGATGATTGAGAAGTCAAGTGATATCTTTCATACAGTATTATGTCGTAACATGGCATAGTGACTTGTGATACAAACATCAAATTGAGAAGGCAAGTGATATTCGTGTTCTGTCTATTTGCCCAAAAAAAGAAGGAATGAACAATGAGTGTTAGCACAAAGATAAGCAATGATTTTTGTTCTATATATGTGCTTCCTAATGTGTGTACCCTATTAAAAATAAGGTCTTGTTGGTACACACATCTTGTTGTCTCTCCAAAGGAAATTCCAACTGTCTGCTATATAATGACATGAACAGAGTGCTATAAAATACACAGGATAAAGATATGATTAGTGAAAGACTAGCCACAAAAGCCAATCATTTATATGTTGTAGACTTGTGACACTAGCTGTGAATGATCTCTCGAGTAAGTCATGTCTTCTGTTTCCTCGTTACACAACTAACTATGGGCATTTACAGGTGCATAATTAAATAATGAAATTGAGTTTTTTTATAATTTGGTAAATGTGATCACATGTTGATATTGATTTGGGGCACTCACATTGTTATAAATTTATGAGTCATATGATCCTTTGTGTAGGCTACACGAGTGTGCACTATATATTTTTTTTCGTTTTGCTTGTCTTATCACAAACAGGTTGCAGAAAATGCTCATTGCCATAGGCCCAATTCAATGTGGCATATCAAAATCTTCGGTTAGAGTTGATTCTTCTGTCATTGTATGCCTATATGATTTTTAACTCAATTGTGATATCAAGGAGGAGATTTATAGACTCGCAGACAGAGTATGATGCCTAATCATGGGTGAGCGTAGAAGCTTAGCTTAGCTATTTTTTTGGTTATTGAACCATGGAGGCATTTTGTTTTTGTGACGCAAAATGTTCTATCAGCATGTACTTTGTGCAATGTTTGTATGTTTTCTATTTTGAACAAGTATAATGAGCTTTTTGATTAGCAAACTGAGCTAAAAAGGGGGAGATTGAAGATCCGTGGATTTAAGTCAAATACTAATAAGGAAAGAAGAATAAGCCAAAAAGTTGTGTGAAGACACGAGGTTGTGTGAATTTGTTCTCGAAAATAAGCTGTGTAAAGACAAATGCTTGTTCGAAGATAAGTTGTTTTGTGAAGACAAGTGGTTGTGTGGGTACAAGGGGATGTCTGAAGACAAGTATCTAATACACGGATCATGTTGCTAAGCTAGACGAAGACTTGGTAAGTGGTGATCAGGACATCTAGCTGTCAACAGAAACCACAGGTCTCTGTCAAGCAGAAATAGAAACTTGACATATCTTATAATTTTCCATTTCAGAGAGATTTGGGTGATTCTAGCATATGTTGTTCGCCTTATAAAAATTAGGAGGCTTTGGCGTGGTCGTCCAACACTCTAGAGATATTGGAGAAGAGAATTAGGATTAAAGAAAAAAAACTCATGTGAATCGTGTTTGAGTGTTGATTTGTTTTGTCTTGGTGAGAATTGTAACAAATAGGTATAAGAATTTTGTAGAAAAGTTTATTTCAATAAAACAGTAAAGGTACAATTCTACAAAAGTTTTATACATGTCGGTTACAATTAAAAAATAGAGAAAATAGTAAGGATAAAGATAGAACTTAGAAAATTTGAGGGGTATTTTTGCAAAAGAGTTTTGGTAAGATCCGTTTTTGCAAAAGAGTATGCATGAAATATCATTATTGACAATTTTTCTAGTTTTATTTTATTTTGATATGAATCTATTTTTCCTTTTTTCACCATTGGAGAAGATATTCTAGTAACCTAGTTAATGTAGCCAAGACTATGATAATGCAAGCTTTTTGTTGAGAACCCTAGTTCTAGCCGATAGCAAGGGAGAAAAGAGTTTAATGCTCAGTTTATAATTCAATCAAAATAAGGTGTCTTGCTTACAGCATTATACTTATCTAAACAAAAAGGAAACATCATCATGGCTTTCAAGCCAGAAACATAGATAAAAAGAAATAATAAGACTACTAAAAGAATAAAGGTTTTATCAATAAATCTTTATTAACTTATTCTTATAACTATAAAATGTCTCCCAATATCTTCACTATTAGACCTAACCTTTCTCTAGTCGCCTTACGGTTCAAGACTCAAAACCATAAGCAGAGTCAAGTGATCTGATTGTTCTTTTGTTCCTTGCTCAATACTCTTTCGTGGTTATTCGAGTCTATTGTTTTCTTTTTTTCCATCTCATCATAAAATCACATGGCTTTTTCAAGATTATTGTGCTCTCAATCGAATGTGTTGTATTTCATTAAGAATTTGGTTACAATATATAGGCTCATGAGAACTTGACCTACAAGTTAAGAATATTCTCTCAAATAAAATATATGCCTAAAATCTCTCTAATACTCCCCCTCAAGATGGCGAGTGTATGTCCCGAACTCCCATCTTGCCAAGAAAATAATGAAATTGAACTCGTCCCAACGCCTTAGTAAGTAAGTCTGCTACTTGTTCAGTTGTTTGAACATGTGCTAGTGCGAGTTATCCTGCTTGAAAGGCATCTCGAATAATGTTACAATCATTCTCGATGTGTTTGGTGTGTTCATGAAAAACTGGATTTCGAAGAATATGGAGGGCTGATTGATTATCACAAAACAAAGATACCAGTTCTGGATGCTTGATATCAAATACCGGAAGAAGTTAAAGAAGCCATTGTATCTCAGAATGTGTAAATGACATAGCACGATATTCAGCTTCAGCGGATGAACGAGAGACCGTCCTTTGCTTCTTTGTCTTCCAAGAGATAGGAGAATCACCCAAAAAAACCATATATCCCGAGAGTGATCTCCGAGTAAGAGGACACGCAGACCAATCGGAGTCACAGTATGCTTTGACATGTAAGTTGGGTCGAGAGTTAAGAAAAATTCCTTGACCAAGCGTACCTTTGAGGTAATGAACAACTCCTAGAGCAGCATCCCAAAGTCTTTGTCTTGGTTGGGCGAGAAACTGAGCCAAGAGATGAACAACATAGCTTAAATCAGGTCGAGTCACATCCAAATACACCAAACGTCCCACTAGGCGGTGGTAACAGGATGGATCTTCTAAATATTCACCTTCATCTTTAGCCAAATTATGATTCTGCTCAATCGTAGTGTCAAGCGGACTAGACCCAAGTAAACCACATTCAGTAACAATGTCCAAAGAATACTTGCGTTGACATACGTATATGCCATCGGGGTTACGTGAAATCTCCAAACCAAGGAAATACTTCAAAACACCAAGATCCTTCATGTGGAAACATCGATTAAGGTAAGCCTTAATCTTGGTGATAAGATCAGAATCATTACCACCAATGACTAAGTCATCAACATAGACAAGCACATAGAGACATGAAGACCCACGATGATAGGAAAATAAGGAGTAATCCTTTTTATTCTATATAAAACCGAACTTGAGTAGAGAATCCGAAAGTTTGGAGAACCAACAATGAGGAACTTGCTTGAGGCCATACAACGATTTCTTTAACCTGCAGACCTTAGTTTTATCACTTGCAGAGTACCATGGTGGAAGTTTCATGTACACTTCTTCTTCTAAATCTCCATGTAGGAATGCATTGTGTACATCCATCTGATATAATTCCCAATTTTTTGAGGCTACAACTTTTAAGAATACTCGAACGGTTGTCATCTTAACAACTGGGGCAAAAGTTTCATCATAGTCTGTACCTTCTTCTTGTCGATTACCAAGAACAACCAAACGTGCTTTGTAAAGCTCAAGTGTACCATCAGCTCGTAGCTTAGCCTTAAAGACCCACTTACTGCCGATTTCATGTTTTCCAGGTGGTAAATCAACTAAATCCCAAGTGTCATTTTGTTCAAGAGCATCTATCTTGTCTTTAGAAGCTAAACGCCAATTTTCATGTTCCATAGCCTTTTTGAATGATGGTGGTTCAGTAAACGCATCCACAGCAGCCACGAATATCTTCTGTGAAGAAGATAAACGATCAAACAAAATATAATTCGATAAAGGATAGATACACTCACTTGAGGAATCGAGTGGAGAGGTGATAGCGCAGGGTTTATCATCTAGATGAACTTCATAACTAACATAAGGCTCCAACCAAACATAACGTTTCTTTTGGCGCAAGTCACGTCCAAGTTCTTCAACATTTTCTGAAATTGGAGCTATGTTTTGTACCTCAGACTGAACGACATCTATATCCGAAGGCATCTCGGTATGCAATTCTTGTTCTGGATTTACACTATCAGCAGGAACTTGAGGCGTCATCTCTGATGTATGAGGATCATTCATAGTTGATATTCCAGGATTAGTCGAAAGAGTTGTATTATCAAGCGCATTGGGAGTTACTTCTTTGGTTGGATTGGCGAGAACAAGAGGAGTAGCAGTTGTATCTTATGTCAGTTGCATCTCAGTATTGGAGGGAACATGTATTGGTGATGAAAAAACAAGATCATCTCGTTGTGTAGGAGAGACCTGCGGACTCGAGTCTTTGATATAAGCATAAGGGAAGACACTTTCGTGAAAGTAAACATCACGCGAGACAAGAAACTTGTGACTATGCAATTCAAACACACGCCAACCTTTTTGTCCAAAAGGGTATCCAAGAAACACACAGTGAAGACTTCTATCATCAAATTTATCACTTACACGAGGTGCCCTAGTGACATAGCATAAACAACCAAATGTCCGAATCTCATCGTACGTTGGCGACTTCTTGAAAACTATCTCGTAAGGTGTCTTTCCGTCAAGCAAAACTGATGGTGTCCGATTAATTAAGTAAGTAGCTGCTTGTATGCTTTCTCCCCAAAAACTAGTAGGAAGGTGAGCTTGAAATAACAAAGCTCTAGCGACATTAAGGATGTGTCTATGTTTTCTCTCAACCCGACCATTTTGCTGTGGCGTGTACACATATGAAGTCTGATGAGAGATGCCTTGTTTAGCGAAAAACGAGCGCAAAGGGAGAAATTTTGTCCTAGCAATCAGTCTGTATAGTCTTTATTTCTTTCCCAAATTGACGTCTAACCCAAGCAACAAAATTCCGAAGAACCGTAGCAACACACGTCTTATCAACAAGCAAGTGTATCCACACTGCTCTTGAAAAATCGTCCACAATGGTAAGGAAGTAACAAGATCCACAAGTAGATTTTGTTCTGTATGGATCCCAGACATCACAATGTATCATAATAAAGAGATTGTCTGCTTTATTATTACTTTCGGGAAAAGAAAAACGGGATTGTTTGGCGTGAGAACAGACATTGCAACATTCCTCTAAATCACTAATACGACTCGGAAAAACACCAACATTCGTAAGCAAAGAAAGAACTTTAGATGAAGGATGACCCATCCTCTGATGCCACAACTCTCAAATATCCATCTTCTCAATCCGACTGACTTGAGGGAGAACCGCTCCAGTAAGATGATAAACCCCACCCTGCGCTTCACCTGCTCCAATCAAATTCCTCAAAGTTTGGTCATGTATCAAACAAAACCGACGTGTGAATATAACTGAACTCGCAATATCTCGAAGTAATTGGGCAACAGAGATAAGTGTGATATGAAGATCAGGAGCATAAAACACACGATGGAGAATTAATTTTCCCCCAAGATGAAGTGTCCCATGCCGAGTAGCCCATGTTAGACCGTTGTTAGGCATTTTAGTCGGACATGGATCTATCTGTTGTATATCAATCAACAAGCTCATATCACCGGTCATATGGTTACTAGCACTAGAGTCAATAATAAGATCAAAACGACTATGAGTACTATAGAATATTAGTTTTTCACTCTTACCAGACAACTTTTCACTTGTAGAATTCTTCTTACTTTCAAGGAAAGTTTGAAGAGAGTTCCACTGAGCAGGTGTGAGAGAGAAGGAATACCACCAGATTAATTTTCAGAAACCGTGGTTACATTAGCTTGTGGGGCTTGAGATTTCGAATCTTTACCCTCTCCACGACCACGAGATGAAGTCTTTCCTCGACTTGCTCCATTTTGTTTGAAAACCGACTGATCGGGCCACCACTCCGGATAGCCGACAAGCTTGAAACACATGGATTTATCATGACCAACTCGTCCATAGTAGGTACAGTTGAGTGACTCCTTTGAGACACCAGAAGTCGTGACAGTAAGACCAATAGGTGTACCCTTGTCATCGTTAATCTGTGAGGCTTCAAGATGTCTCTCTTCCTGAACAATTTGCGAGTAGGCTTGACCAAAATCAAGGTTGGGTAACTGTTCGAGAAGAGTAGACCTGCGGATGCTGAATGAGGAATCTAATCCCATGAGGAATTGATGCACACATACAACATCACGTTTCTTGTGGAGTTGTTCCATTGATGAGCAACTCAACTTCTTACAGCAACAAGTAAAGTCTTTATCAAAATCTGCTAGTTCATCCCACAAGAGCTTGAGTTTCCCAAAATACACCTCAACTGATTGTCCATCTTGTCGATACTTCTGGAGATCATCATGAACTTGGTACTCACGTGTTCCATCTTGTACTGAAAATCGAGTTTTGATGTCTGCCCACATGATAGAGGCATCATCAACGATAGAGATTTGTGTGCGTAGCTTTTCGTCCACACTTGCCATAATCCATCCAATGATCAAAGCATTCACCATATCCCACCGTTATGCATCTTCTGTCCCATCTTTAAGACGTTTTAGAGTTCCCTGTAGAAACCCTAATTTTTGTTTTGACCGAAGAGTGTTCATCATAAGCTTCGACCAATGCTTATAGTTCATTCCATTGAACAAAACAGATGTTAACACATGTCCACTATGTTCAACACTCTGAATCTCGTATGGAGAAATCAAAGATAGTTGAGTTTGGTTACTTCACCACTGGTCATGATTTCCGATTTTGAGGCTAGGGTTTTCGATTTTGTTTTTTTTCGATTAGGGTTTAGAGAGCAAAGTAGTATAGGCCAAAGGGAGGCTCTGATACCATGTCAAGGTTATTATGCTTTCAATCGAGTGTGTTGTATTTCATTAAGAATTTGGTTACAATATATAGGCTCATGAGAACTTGACCTACAAACTAAGAATATTGTGCTCTCAAATAAAGTATATGCCTAAAATCTCTCTACTAGGCTTCAAAAGATATGTATTTATATTTACACTTCGAGTTTTTATTATCATATAATGCAGGATCTATAGATGAATTCTGAGAAGAAATCTGTTGGTGATAATAGAATCAGAAAAAAAAAATATGATAAACCAATTACCAAATTGTTTGCTTTGCAAGATACTAAAATATCTTCCCACAAAGGATTCGGTCAAGACTAGTGTTCTGTGTCATGGATGGAGAAATCTTTGTCAATCTGTGCCTGTATTGGATATGGAGTTTGCTTGATTAAGAGATTTTGATAAATTAGCTTTTCTCAATAAGTTTATAAAATTGAAGGGTGACTTGCTCTTAGAAAGAGCTAAGCTAAAGTATATTGGGTATAGAAGCAAATTTTTAAATCAGACGCCAATAAACATTGTGATTTCTCAGAAAATTCAACATTTAGATGTTGAGATTGATAGAGGTCATGATGAAGTTAAGATATATCATGTGAGAGATTGGTATCGTTGAGACTCTGTCGTGCAAGCTTGCCTAAACTTCCCATGTCAGTTTCTTTGCCTTTTCTGAAGATCATGGATCTAAAACAAATCAAGCTTGTTGACAGTTTGGATACAAATATGTTGATCTCAGTTTGTCCAGCTTTAGAAACCTTAACTACAGACACCATGTATGGAGATAAAGTCTCATCTCAATCTCTATTGAGCTTCTGTATTACCACAAGTACTTTCTTTCATATAAGCAAAGTTGTCTTGGAAACACCAAAGCTCAAGTCCCTAAAGCTGCACTATAGCATTATCAGATGTTTCACTACAAATGATATAAGCTCCTTCGTTGAATTGAATCTAACTGATCTGATTCTTTTAGCTGTAAACTATCCTAAATTACTTGCCCTGATCTCTTGTGTTAGAGATTTGACAATCTCGATTGATCTTTTTCGGGTAAACTACCTATCGTGATTCTCTCTAAACTTCTTTTGTTTTATTTTTTCTCGAATAGTTTTCTTTTTTGGTTTTAATGTTAAATTTTCTCGAATATTGTGGTATAACATATATGCATTTTCTCTCTGTAGCGCATTCACAAGGTCTTGAGATCAAAACCACGACCTATATTCCTCCATAACCTTTCGACTTTGAGGGTCAATAGAATAATGATAATAAGTTGGGAACATTTTTCAACCTTTCTCAAGAGCTGTCCTAAAATCTCTCTTTCTGGTCAGAATATTATTTTTTCTTCTTTCGTTTCTCTATTTTGCAGGAGATTAGAGATCTTCGTAATGAAATAAACATGTTAGATGTGCCTCAATGTGTCTCATCGTCACTTGAGCTTGTTGAGGTAGACGGAAGTTACTTGAAGGAACCACATACGAAGAAAGTAGGGAGTTATTTTATGGAAAATTCAGCTCTACTTAAGAAATTTACTCTAAGTGTAGATCAGATAAAGGCAGATCATATTGATCTTATGAAACGCAAAGACTTCTTTACAATAGAATTGCAGAGAATAAATTGTCGTGATTTCATTGATGAGAATGCAGACTTACATATACAGAGTATCGAATCAATCATGCCTAAAGATTAGGCTAAAAATCAGCTGTACAATTATAAGTAAATATTCCAAATCCCGTAAATATAGAAACAGAGTTAAACTATTTTGACCATATCGAGAGTGGTACTCCAATATCCCCCTCAAGTTGGAGCATACAAGTTATGTATGCCTAACTTGCTCTTGAACGTGAGAAAGCCATCCCGTCCAATAGACTTTGTAAGTATATCGGCCAGCTGAGTCTTGGAGGTGACATGTTTAAGACAAATATTCTTTGAAAGAACCTCATTACGAATAAAGTGACAATCCAGTTCTATATGCTTTGTCCTCTCATGAAACACCGGATTGGTAGCTATGTAGATGGCCGATTTGCTGTCACAGAATACTTTCATCAGTTGTGTGTGAAGAACACCAAGATTGTTTAGCATACGCTTGATCCAAATGAGTTCTTGAACAAGCATTGCTATGGCTCTATACTCGGCTTCAGCCGAAAAAACGACTTATTGTCTTTTGCTTGCGTGTTTTCCAGGAGATTGGAGAGCCTCCAAGCTGAACAAAGTAACCCCTGAGTGACTTCCGAGTTAGCGGACAACTTGCCCAATCAGCGTCACACCACCCGGTAATGGCAAAGTCACCATCTGCCCGAAGTAAAATCCCTTGTCCAGGGTCTAATTTCAAATATCGAACAACACGCAAAGCAGCTAACCAGTGATCTTGGCGAGTGATTACATGAATTGAGCTAGCGCGTGAATGGCGTAGGCAAGATCAGGTCTGGTGACACCCAAGTAAATAAGTCTCCCTAGCAGCCGACGATAAGGAGAAGGATCTAATAGCAAGTCCGACTTTGACATCGCCAAATGTATTGTTTTGCTCATTTGGAAACTCTGCAGGTTTAGCTCTCAATAAACCTGTTTCAGATAGTACATCTAAATCATACTTTCGTTGGCAAAGATATAAGCCTGATTCATTCCTTGCAACCTCGATTCCCAGAAAGTATTTAAGTGGTCCCAAGTATTTCATGTGAAAGCATGATGCCAGATAGTTTTTGAACTCTTGTGTCGCCTCTTTGCTACTACCGATGATGACTAAATCATCTACATAAACAAGAATTTGAATCCAAATATCTCCTTTATGTAAAGTAAATAATGAGTAATCAGCTAAGGATTGAGTGAAACTGTATTTGATAAGAAAATTGGAGAGTTTTTCAAATCAACACCGTGGAGCTTGGTTTAACCCATATATTGATTTACGAAGTCGACACACCTTGTTCTTGTCACTTGACTGAAACCCATGAGGCATTCTCATGTAGACTTTTTCGTCTAAGTCGACATGTAAGAAAGCATTATGGACATCCATTTGATGAATGCCCCATCCCCGTTTGACAGCAACATCCAAAAATATTCGAACAGTTCCCATTTTTGCAACCGGAGAGAATGTTTCTCCATAGTCTTCACTCTCAATCTATTTATTTCCCATTGCTATAAGTCGTGCCTTGCGTCTTTCAATGGTTCCATCAGATTGAAATTTTACTTTGAAAATCCATTGGCTACCAATAGCCTTTTTCCCTTTAGGAAGATCTTCTATGGTCCAAGTTTCATTCTCTTGTAAAGCTCCATATTCTATGCCAACTGCAGCCTTCCACTTGTCGTCCTTCATAGCTTCTTTGAAATATTTTGGCTCAACTGTTGAAGTCACAGCCGTGACAAATGCAATGTGCTGGCATAGAATCATGTTGTTGTGTCATTTGCAGAGAGAGGATACGTGCATTGTTCTGGGGCGACTGCGGAGCTGTTTACTGTGTTGAGAATGTAATTCTTTAATGTAAGTGGAGCAGTTTTCTTTCTTAACCCTTGTCCAAGAATTTCAGGTGGTGCATCAATTGCAGGTGTGATTTCACTTGCTGCAGATTCAAAGGCATTGACTGCGGTTGCGGTTCCAATCTCAGAAGAAATTTCAGTGGCAGCAGGCGGGATCCATGGAGGCGATACAATCTGTTCTAGTGGTGTATTGCTTGTACTACCATGTTCGAAAATAGGAGTTGATTCTCTGTCATGAACACCTTCTGAAATCAGAGCCCATAATATGTGACCCTCATCATCATCAACATCGAGAGGAGTTGTAGTTTCTGATGGGAATTTTTCTTCTGAGAATACAACATCCCTTGACACAAAAAATTCAAGTTTCTCCAAGTCATACACTAGCCACCCTTTTTCCCATAGGGATAACCCATGAATGCACATTGACGACTTCTAGAAGCGAATTTATCACCATGTCTGTTCTGATTATGTGCGTAACACAGACTGCCAAAAACCTTAATGTGATCATATGTAGGAGCTTTATTGAACAGAATTTTGAAAGGAGTCTTGTTCTTGAGGACTAAGCTTGGTGTTCGATTTAAATATCCTGCTGTCAAAACACACTCTCTCCAAAACTCAATGGGAAGATTGGATTGGAATCAAAGAGCCATTGCAATGTTCAAGATGTGCCTGTGTTTTCTCTCAACTCTTCTATTTTGTTGAGGAGTACCTACACACGACGTATCATGGATGATTCCATTTTTCTGAAAGAAATTCCCGAGAGAGAGAAATTCAGACCCGTTATCACTTCGGATGGCACAGACTGGGGATTGGAATTGTCTTTCAGTTAGTGAAAAGAAATCTTTAAGACACTTTGTTGTTTCACCTTTGTCTTTCATAAGATAGATCCATAAACCTCTAGAGTAATCATCAACAACCGTTAAGAAAAACCGAAAACCACAATGAGAAGTAGTCCGATAAGGACCCCAAATATCGATGTGTACTAATTCAAACAGTTTAGTTGTTTTATTCAAACTGATGGGAAACGAATATCTGGTTTGCTTTGCTTTAATCACAGTCTTTATTCAAACTTTGAGAAGCAATCGAACTAGAAATACTTGGCAAAAGCCCAACAATCTTTGGAGATGGATGACCCATTCTCTTATGCCATAAATCAAATGTTTTATTCTCCACAACACTCACAGCTCCTACATCCTCGACTTTGCGAAAATGATATGTTCCGCCAGCCCTCTTAGCAATTCCAGTCACCATCTTAGAATTGATGTCATGTATCACAATGAATTGTTTAGCCAACTGCATAACACACTCGGTATCATCGGTTAACTGTCCTAGTGAAATCAGATCCGATTTCAATTCCTTCACATAGTATACAGACTGAAGAACCAAATTTCCAAGGTGTACTGTCCCTTTAGTTTGAGACACTTGATTTCTATCATCATCCATAGTCACCAAAACAGGATCCATTTCCCGAATATTAGACAACAACTCTAATCGTCTGGTCATGTGGTGTGAAGCACCAGTATCCATAATCCAAGGAACACAAGAAAACTTACCAGACAATCTCTCTGCTGTTCTATATTTTCCAGAAGCTGTCAGATGGGTGACCATAATGATTACAATGCTTACACAATATGTTTTTGTACTCTTCATTGCGGGTTTGAGACTAAGTTTGAAACGCAAAAGCCATTGCTTCCAGAGTGGCTTCAGTACCGAGATGCAAATCTTCCTCTTGGCGAACCACCATGTTATAGACTTCTTCAAGTGATTGCATTGGTACCCTGGAGAAAATATTGGAGCGAACAGTTTTATACTAATCGTCAAGTCCAAACACAAATTGATGCACCTTGTCTTCTTCACGATCTGCCTCTTGAAGAGCACCAACATCAGAAGTGCATCCTCCGCACGTACGTGTTTGTAAAGGACGGCTTGCAGCAAGACTATCCCAAATTCGAACCAGCTTCCCATAGTATGCTTCAATCAATAATCCTCTTTGTTTACAGCACAACAGTTCATATTTGATTTGTTGAATCTTAGCTCCATTAATTACCAAAAACCGGTTCTTCAAATGATCCCACGAGTCTTTTGCTACATCGCGGTGAGAGATTGTTGATCGGAACCTTGGATCAATCGACATCTTAATCCATGACACCAACAAAATTGTGTTCCAATCTTCGAGATCAGGCGAGTCATCACTTGGCTTCGGAATGGTCCCGTCGAAGAAACCAAACTTTTTGCGAGATATGAGAGCAGTTCTCATTCCACAAACCCATTCGTCGTAGTTCGTTCTCTTAACCAAAGGACGAGAGATTACAGTCCCAGGGTTATCAGCACAGGTCAGGTCATAGGGAGATATGATTCGTCGCACCTCCGCCAGTGGAGCAGTCGGGTTCTAAGTGTGTTGATTATTGTTCGCCATGAGTGTTCGAGTTCGAATCAAAAAAATTTGGTGAGTTTTGTTTCAAGCTCTGATACCATAAAGAATTGCAGAGAATGAATTGTCGTGATTTCATTGATGAGAATGCAGACTTACATATACAGAGTATCGAATCAATCATGCCTAAAGATTAGCCTAAAAATCAGTTGTACAATTATAAGTAAATATTCCAAATCCCGTAAGTATAGAAATAGAGTTAAGCTATTTTGACCATATCAAGAGTGTTGCTCCAATATTTACATCTTTAAGGCGATCTAAAGCGTATGAAATTGTTGTTCGCTGTTCTTGTCTTCGTTAACTGTGTTAATGCCTTATAGAGATAAGCTCTAGACTTTTGAATTGGTTTAACTAAGGTTTTGTTATACTCCGTTTGTTTTATTTTATAAGGTGTTCAAAGGAAACAATTTGTTTCATATTAAGGTGTTTTAATTTTTTTCTATATAATGATAAATGCATTTAATTTTTTGGTGATTATTAGAATTTTGTAGTCTCTTATATGGTTATGGAATTATATTAAACTCAAATATTAAATAATTTTATTGATAAACATTTAAGATTTTAAATCTGCGTATTTAAAAGTAAAAAGTCTTATATTTTGAAATAGGAGGAATACACTTCATAGACTCGAATTAGTTTCAAGAGATTTTCTTCAGACAGTTTTGTGTTTATTATTATTTTAAAATATTTGGATCTGTGTACTTTCTAACAAAACTTCAATAATAGAGAACAAGAGTTTCTAACAAAACTTCAATAATATAGAACAAGAGGTGTAAAAAGTAATATTCAAAAGCATATAATTGTGTGTCATGACTACAGTTTAGCTATAAACAGTGGTAAACATACAAAAATTCATACAAGAAAATAGAAAAAGCAGTCATATATAATAGTAATGAACCACTGATAATAATACATGGAAATATTTGTTCATCAACACTATGATTATGGAGAAAATATCACTGCTTTAAGTTTTTTCATCCCTCACGGAAAATATATATTAATTACAAAACTCAAGACATATATCTTTAACTGAATGGCATATATATATTGTTAAACGATTAGATTGATACATCGATAAGACCTTATGTATAATTCAAACTCACCCAAATCTTAAACTCTATCACATGGATTATGCTTTTTTCTATAATCAGATTCTTGTTAAAGATGGTATAAAGATGGACGTTTAACCACTTGATCAAAAAGTAATTTTGTTAGCATATGTTTTACAACGGTGAAAGTAAAAGAATATTTTTCCTTATTCAACGAGTGACATTTGTTGTTGTAAACTTATTTATGATTATCTTTCTATTATTTCCAAATTTTATGTGGAATTTTGTATATGAAATGCAATGATATCGTTTTCAGGATTACCAATGAGAGAAAAAGTGTTTGTCTGCATAAAACACTGTACACATAATATACAAACTTACCAATTTAGTTCATATGTACCTAACCCAAATCAATTACCATTGACCTCTTCCATCTCCCTTCTCTATATATAGAGCTACATCCACTCTATCAAATATTCATTCACACAAAATAATTGATATTAAGATCATATATAACATACTCATCAATTACAAGAAATGGCTGGTCCAAAGATGTCAATTTCGATGATCTGGTTACTGCTTTTGATAGTTGGTTTTGTGTCGCAATCTTGTGATGCTAGAAAGGTCTTAATGCCTTACGATGCAAGCAAGGGTTTATTTCTAAGTGCCTTACCAAAGGGCAATGTACCACCTTCAGGTCCAAGTGACAAAGGTCACACATCTCCTTCGGATGATACTGATCAGCAAAGTGTACCTGAAAACTCGCCTGAGATTCACCGTTTACTACAATCATCCGTCCCTAGCCCCGGTGTTGGTCATTAGACACTTTCACTAATTGTTGCCGAATTTCTTTTCACGATGATATCATATATAACGTATGTACGTCTTATGAAGAATGTCTGTGTATATCTTCATATATACTGTCGACTGTTGATAAAGTTGTTTTGTTTTGTGTGTAATATGTAATTGAGTAATAATAAACGCTATTTTACTTTTACTTTGTCTTGTTATTTCTCGTTATAGTACATGTGGCTCATATCAGCTACGAATTTTCATCGTATAGCCAGATTTTTAGAAGAAAAAAGTAACAATTAGCCACCGTATTTTATAGCAACCACTGTATAGCCAACCA
The DNA here is from genome assembly GCA_900406435.1 of Lepidium aucheri. NCBI lineage: Eukaryota > Viridiplantae > Streptophyta > Magnoliopsida > Brassicales > Brassicaceae > Lepidium > Lepidium aucheri. The sequence goes on along the minus strand of OVBA01002354.1, from coordinate 5,689 downwards.
TAATTGTTGTTTTTCAAACAAATACATGAAACATTACAAATGTTTTTTTTTGATAAATAAATATTAAAAATTAATGTATGTAACTGCATGCAAGATTTTTTGCGTTAAAGTTATATATATATATATATATATAACATTTTAAATTATATTTCGTGGATAATTATTTGACTGTGTGTCAAAAAAATTAAAGTGATCAACAATTTATTTAATATATATATTTTAAAAGAGAAACTTTTGGAATATGAATAGACTTTTGTCCATCTGATTATAAAAAGTATATATAGGTTTTTGCATTGCCGCATAACTTCACGAACTTATATGGGTATAGATTATGTTTTCTTGTAAATTAAATAAAAATGAAATATCTTACTGATAAATTATAAAGTTTTAGTGGACTCGATTTACAATAATATATTCAGAAGTCCTATTTTTATTTAGTTTTTTAATGCAGTCTAGAATATATAAATTTCAGTAGACTAATAGTTGCACAGTACGGTGAATATAAACTCCAGAATGACAAGCTTTGGCATCATACATTTTCCAAACGTGCGTATATAAACATGAACTTACGATTGGTGCTCACAATAAGTAAACGAGACAATGTAAATAGGTTGCGTACGTAAATCAAATTGGTCATGAATAAAGCTATAGTTATAAGCCTATAACTTAGAAAGTAAATACTACTAAACACTAATTCAAAAGCTTCAATTTGGCAGCTTTGTAGAAAAAGTTGATGATTTGACTATAAGTATTATATTTTTATTTGTCAATTTACGTAAGAGGCGTCTGTTTATGTTCCGTTGCCGATTTTGTTATGTAATGTTCGAATAGATTCAGAGTTTAAGACAAGAATAAAATGGGAGGAAAGTGAAAATAGACATGCAATAATATAAGGAACACCATTATTGCTCATCTCTGGGACTTTACTATTTAAGGTCTAACTTTTCGTCATGACTCATCAACCTCTTCTCTCACTTTCCTTTTCTGTATTTTCTTTACTAAACCAACTAGTAAGACCGGAGCCGCCTATTACTTATTACACATTCAATGCATTTTTTATATTGCTATTTGACCCAAATTAATTGATTTTTAAGATTAAGAAGTCATTTAAATGTGAAGTGATTTTGGTCTAGTGGCAGGTAGTAAATCATTAAAGACATAAATCATTATACATCTAGAGAATAAGTTTCACTGTCGCCACTACGTAGGAATTTGGTTAATGCACACTACAAGAAAATAGTCATATATTCACTGATCTATCAGTGGCTATATCTCAATATCGGTTGCAAATACAACCATTAACAACCAAAATTTTTGGTCGCGTATCAATTGTAGCTAAATAACGTTTGGTGGCAAATAGTAGCGAATGGTGGCACAATTCGGTGGCAAAGGAGCAATACGGTTGATCTTAGTCACTGATATAACTACCGATATACTGGTAACCATAGCCACTGTTTTTGTAACCGAACAGCAGTAGCAATTAGCAACTAATTTAGCCACCAAAAAGCAGTGGGTAAATGGTGACGGTTTAGCTATAGATTTAATGGTGGCGATTTGATATTTGGCCACCGTTAGTGTCATAGATATAACCACTGATATGTCGGTGGCAAAACTTAAGTTTTTCTATACTAATATTAATTCGGTTATGTATTATTAATTTTATTTATTCGGTTTGTAAACTGAAATCTCAAATAAGTAATTGACAAAAGACAAATTTAAATCAAATAATTAATAGTTAAAAAGATTCTTTTACAAAAAGATTATAAACATATAAAAGTAGGCAAGTTTCTAAGTTACAAAAGAAAAACTTCCAACGCATTTGCCTTAGATTCTATGTTCCAAAGAGGAGTTTTCATGTCAATAGTCTAGCTTCAGTTCTAATATAAGCGTGAACATATACCTATAGTTTTAAAACTTAAGAGTTGAGATATCATAATCATCAACACTTACATATAAGTCACATCCATGAGGGTGTGAAGGAACCGGTGGTTCTCTTGGCCTAAGAGGAGCTGATGTTGTTGTATTCTAAGTGAGTGTTTGAAGAAGCTAGTCAAGAGAAAATTGCATTGTGTCAAACTTTTTATCAAGACTGAAAACCTTTGACACAAGAGCAAAGACTGTGCCTCTCAATTATGCAAACTTTGTCGTGAAACTAGCTTTGCTTGAGTGATATGGTGTGACTGAATTCCCTTACTGAAATTGAACTGAACCTATCCCAAATCGATAACCCTTACCAACAGGAACATGCTGTTCAAAAAAGTGATTATGAAAATATAAGTCGGTAAATCAATATAAACAATAATATGTAAGCATTGTAAGCTGAAACGTTTGGATTACACAACAGCATAAAAAACAAGGTTTAACTACGGTTGATTACACAACATAAGAAAAAAAGAGAGTGAAATATTAGTGCAATGAAACAACAAAGTTCTAAAATAAAAAAAATACTTCACAGAATTGTCCAAGTATAATACAAAAAAAGCATGATCAAAGAATAAGACCTATCTCTCCACAAGCTACACAACAGCTCTAAACAATTCTCAAATGATTTTCAGCAAACTTCACGAATCAAGATACAATAATAGAATCAAGATAGCATAATGACAAATATAATTATCTTTTGAATCTAAATTAATTGGCCAAAACATAAGTTGTTACCTCATAGAAAGCCTTATCAAACAGAATTGGAGAAAGCGTTGAAACAGCGGACACTTCTTCACTATCATCTGAATCGAGATTGGTTGTTGATATTTTAGTTGCCAAGCTTTTAAAATCCTCAAGTATCTTCTCAGCTTTTTTATCCACAAAGGTGGTCCCATCTGACTTAGTGTGAGACTTCTTAATCAAGTCTCGAATCGATGGCATAATACCATAATTTGCTTCAGCCTAAAAAAAAATATGGTTAGACATAACACCATACCAATATGCAGCCACAATTAAAATCAGAAATTATCAAACATAAATTACATTCTTCTTACCATCTCAAATTGAATTTTGGCAAATGGCTTTGAACCTGCAGTGTGGCGATGCACTCCAAGACCTCTCGAGTAGATTTTTTTGCCTCACTACAGATTCTAGACCTTTTAAATGTTGTAGGTGTGTCCCAACATTCCAACAACAGTGTCCAATAATCATCGTCCAAAAAATGTGGTTTGACTCTTTCTCGTTTTCCCTTGCTGATCATGTTCTTGATCAACACTCATTGAAGATCCTCCGCCAATACTTTCTCTATGGAACGTCCACAAGTAGTAGTTTTCCGTAAAACCCTTTCTATATAAGTGATGCTCCCACGATATTTGCATCTCAACGCTTCCGATTTTTACACCAAGTACAGGGACAAAACATTGTATTTTCTCTATGTAAGATTCCTCATTTTTTACACATAAACAAGTGACTTCAACTCTTCAAGATACGCATCCGAAACACCATGAGAAAGGATCCAACCTCTCATACATTCACTCCCTTTCATTTAGTAAACTTCGTGTGAAAGACATCTTAAGAAAAAATATTATTTTGAGTGAGTTGTGATGAAAAATGAAAGAAATCCATGTGTTATATAGAAAAAATGGTCACCGCTTGGCCACTGAAAAAATCGGTAGCAACACAAAATATATATGTTATTGCAAACGGTCATAAAAGATATTTTTTGAATAGTCACCAATAATAACTGCTTAAAACGGTTGCAAACTGAATATATCCGTTAATGCTAAGGGTCAAAAAAATATTTTTTAATATAGCCACTGATAGCTACTACCAAAAATAGTTGCAAACTGAATATATCTGTTGCACCCAACGGTCATAAATATATATGTTATATAGCTACTGTTATAACTACCACATTGATGGTGTCGAACAATATCTACTATAGCTACCAATATTGCAATCGTTTTTGTAGTATCTAAAATAATATATTATTAAAATATTATAAAAGATTAGCTACAGTTATTTCAGTATACAATCAGTGGCTATTTAACTACTGATGACCATTGATATATTTTGGTTGCTATATAGCCACATATTTGTCACTGATTCACTACCAAAAAGCTTTTGAAATTATGGTGGCTATTCAGTGGCGAATTGGTAGCTGTTTTTGGTCACTGCTAAATTCCAGTGGCTAGGCAATAGCGAATTAAACATTTTTTATAATGACAAAGAAAAGTCATTTAATTCATTTTTTGTTAACGATAATATTTATTCATAAAGTTGTTTACATCCAAGAAAAAAAGTAATGAAAATACAAATTCTAAGAGGATTGACTTTACACAGACCCTTAAAAATCTCCACCCATAAGAAAAAGATAAAGCTACAACTTTGCAAGGAGAGAATTAGTAAAACCAGGATTTAGTAAAACCAGGATTCAGAAAAAAGTAAAACCAGGATTCAGAAGAAAGTTGACATTACATATCCCCAAAATGTAATGCTTCAAGCGTAAGCAACAGCGCACATATCCATGAAAGAGCTACAGATGGTCAACCAGTCGAGAGTCGACATATCATCTTACCAAGATCGATGCTGATTAAATGTCAAACCACAGACGAGACGAAACTACAATGAGACTGGACCAATCAATTTAATGGTTAATCAACAAATCAATATGCAGAATACCAATAGCCAAAATAAATAAAAATATAATTAATTCTTCTTTAAAAATTGAAAGCATTATATAATTTGAATCTTGGTTTTTAGCCACCGCTAAATTCCAGTGGTTAGGTAGTAGCGAATTAAAAAAAATTTTGTAATGACAAAGAAAAAGCCATTTAATTCTTTTTTTTTTTGTCAACGGCAAAATTTATTCATAAAGTTGTTTATATTCGTGAAAAAAATGATGAAAATATAAATTCTGAGAGAATTGACTTTACACAGACCCTTAAAAATCTCAATCCATAAGGAAAAGATAAAGCTACAGCTTTGCAGGAAGAGAATTAGTAAAACTATGATTCAGAAGAAAGTTGACATTACATATCTCTGAAACGTAATGCTTCAAGCGTAATAAACAGCACACACATCCATGAAAAAGCCACAGATGGTCAACAAGTCGAGAGTCGACATATTATTCTTACCAAGACCGATTCTGATTAAATGTGGGACCACATATGAGATGGAACTACAATGACCAATCAATTTAATGATTATTCAACCAATCAAAAATCAGTCTGCAGAATACAAATAACTAAATAATAAAAACACAATTAATTCTGTTTTGAAAATTGAAAGCATAATATAATTTGATACAAATTCTTTCAAAAACATCAAATATTTTGAGGTAGAGAAAATATTTTTTATTTATTTTATTTATATTTATAAACTAAATCTCAAATCAAAATTTTATGTTAGCCCGATTGTTGATGCTAAGACTCAACACTCGTAAGAATTGTAGAACTTTGAATCGAATACTTTATTGAACGAAAATAGATTACAAGCGAAGGTCGAACAATTCCCTTGCTTGACTCACAAGCTCTAGGGTTTTTTCTATCTATTTTTTATCTCCCCTTTTGAGGTTATTGACTATTATTTATAGGCTTTTAGACCTAGGGTTTCGGGGAATATTCTCTCGAAATTCTCCAAGATTTCCGGCGAGCATGGAGAAGGTTGGTTGCTCGCTTAGTCGGTTGTGCTTTTCGTGCTCGCCCCCAAAGATGTTATGCGGCTCGCCTAATCTCCTGCTCGGTCCATCTTCTCTAATCCATTA
>OVBA01002353.1:0-35125 GCA_900406435.1 Lepidium aucheri | reverse complement strand
TTATTGCGTTGACCAATAATATTTAAATTAAGTTTCTTATTAAAATCCAAATAACTTATTTGTTAAAATAAACAAAATCGTATTAAGGTTTTTATCAAAATTTTAACAAAAGATTTATTTTAAAAGAGCCAATGAAAATCAAATCTTAATTGGTTAAAAATTTATTTTTAAAACCAAAAAAATACAAATTTTAATTGGTCTTTCTAAATTAACAAAAATTAAATCTTAATTGGTTAAAAAAAATTTTTTTAAAAAAAAATTCAAATCCTAATTTGTTAGAGAATATTTTTAAACCAACGAAAATCAAATCTTAAATGGTTAAATAGATGTTGTGATAATTGTGATATTCAAATCTTAATTTCAAATCGTTTGAGAATTCTGATAATTATCCTAGATGGGTCGAGACTTAAATAGATGTAGTTTATTAGTTTTCCTATTAGGATTAGGAGGATTGTTTTTGATAAATATCGATTAGGATAATGATATAATTATGATAATCTCGTAGGATAAAAATATAATTATGATAATCTCGTAGGCGAGATAATATCTTTTAATTAATTAATAAATAATATTTAATCTAGATAATAATAATTAATTAATTAGTTATAAAATTTTATCAGAATATATTTGTGTGACAAATATTATGTGATAATATTTTCTAATAACAATACAACCTAGTCAAAAACAAATAATTTAACACAGTATTTAAGTTAATACTATAAGAGATTCTCTCGCTAGTAGTTGTGGGTATCAAAGAATAATTGAAACTGAACCAATATTCACTCAATTTTTAACATGTAGATATATACATTCATGAATCTAATATTTTGGATATTAAATAACTTTTGGGTAACAAACACAAATAAGAATATGTTCACTGTTCACTATCTGAAAAAATATTGTTTTGATTCGGCTTATTTCGCACTTGTTGAAGCTTCTTTTTGCTAATTATGGTTGTAAAATGGACGTTATATGTAATTTTTTTGTCATACCAATATGTTTGATTTGTCAACATATATCAATATAAAAACTTATATATAAAAATAATATATGGCATATACAAATCAAATCATAAAACAAATAGAAGATAAGCAAATATCATATAGATAAATATAAATATATATTTATTTTACAGAAAAATAATTTCGGGCACCCCACAAGTAATCATCTAATATAACAATATAAAAACATGATCTATATATATACATATATATGTTTTTGGTTTATAATTATTATATTTTGTTATCAAAGAGACCCACTTAAAGTGTAAGTGGCCTTTACCCTAGTGGTAAGTGGTAAGTCTACTAAAGGTAGACGCACTTGCATGTCTCGGCATCGGATTCCACCGCCTGCATTATGCTGGAACTTGGCTAATGGACCGGCTAATTGTAGCCCAATATTGAAAAAAAGAGACCCACTTAAAGTTTAGGGTTTTGACTGGTAGAGTAGTTTTTGGTTTTTGTTTTTGAAAAAGACAAATTTTAGCCAATCATGATTTTGTAAAACTAGTTTTTCAAAAACTAAAAACTGTTTTTACATTGTAGTTCACGATTGTTTTTGATTTTTTTCTATTCCTAAAAACTAGAAAAAACTAGTTTTTGAAAAATCAACGTTGATTTTTCCAAAAACCAAAAACCAGCTTTTTGGGATTTTTGAAAACGGAAATTAAAATACAAAAACTAAAATCTAAATCTAAATCTAAAAACTAAAATCTAAAATTCAAAAACTAAAAATTAAATGCCAAGAAATAGGTGGCCCAGTTGATTTACCCCTGATCTAGCTAGCCACTAGGTGGAGGGTTCAAATTCCACTAACTTGACAAAAAAAAAAAACTAAAAACTAAATCAAAAAACTAGCATCAATTCGCAACCTAGATTGGATGGAGTGACAGCTAGTTATACCAAAAATAAACACATAACAGATAATCTATAAAAATGAAAGAATGAATACCGACTTTGGTAATTATGGAAATATAGACAAACTAATTTTTTGATATAATTTTCACCAACCAATATTGAATAATTGATTTTGGGTAGCTAACGTTGACAGCTTTAATGAGTAAAGCAATAAATGCAAAAGGTAGAAAATAGGTGAGAATGGGTGGTGCAACTGTAACAGTACTAAAGGCTGCTATGATTGTATGACTATTTTTTAGAGAGGTCCCAAAGTAATATACATACACATGATAGAGAAGGGACCATAAAAGAGACAGAGATGATATTGTTTTTGAGACTTTGATGCTTTTTTAGACAGAGAGACATTGAAAGATGACATTTGTAAAGATATATTCTAGTTTACTTGTGCAATGGGTTTATAGAAATCTGATTTTTCTTTTTTTGCAACCCAAAAACATTTATAAATGGTCAAAGATTTGCTCTCACAATGACAAAACATATGCCAAAGAAACACAACTAGAAAAGTTAGGGGTGGTAATCTCATGGTAGGAATTGGTTTGAGGTAAGGTGTAAACTTGTTAGTTTTGAATTCGATTTCTATCGGAAATTTAGTTGCTACTGTTAGACCAGACAAAAATAAGATCATAGATCTCATTAAAAAATCTAGAGTCAAACTAATCATTGGTACTGACGCTCCAGAAATTAGTTGGATTTCGGCTCAAACCCTCCAGATTATATAAACAAAAAACGACACAATTAGAGTGAATTCTCAACTACTAAACCACACAGATGCAATCTATTCAGAAGGTTTGGATTGTGCAGTATTAATTATGATAGGTTTTTAACTTTGGTTTGGAAATTGTGTCTCTTGTTAAGAGGCTCATTAAGAGATTCAAAAGAGAAAATTTGCTAATATAGTAAATAACATTTTTGATCCTTTCTCATTAAATTTACATAAGAACATCGTTTCACAACCTTTTGTGAAGGTGGAATGCAAAAGCCTGAGACCATGACTAATATAATGTTGAACCACAAATCCAAACAGCTATTAAACCACAACTATAGCTGCTTTGTCTGTCCATATAATGTTTCTCTTTTCCGTTCTTCTGTTTTTCTTTCTGTCTCTGCATAAGAAAGAGTAAACTCAAACAATGATCAGATTTGTTATACAGACCACAAAATTTAGTAATCAATGAAGAATGACTGACTTACATGTACAGTAACAACTTCTGTTCATTTGTTTGTTATCTTCGATGCGAACTTGGTTGTGTTGTATCTTTGTGACCTTTGGACATCAGATCATAGTTGATATATGCCAGTTGCGAGAGGTTCTTCATACCGTAAAAGGAACAAGTCAGAATAATATAATTGGTTCTCTCATACTCACACCATTTGTCAAATGCTTACTCAAATCACTTGCCACAACAGAACAATTACAAGCCAGTTCTCGACTTAAACTATGTAGAAGCACAAAGAAATAAAGTTTGCAGCAAGCTATTTATCGATTTCAATCCTATAGTCAAACTTGAAAGGGAAATTCTACAACTCTATAAAACTATGATTGATCATATATTGGATGGACAAGGGATCTTAAGAGGAAAGTTCTGATAAGGTAGTACCTTAAAAGAGAAATTATTAAATGCGTAATCTTCAGAGACACTAGTTCCCAACTCGGGAGATCTGCCAAGTTCATCAACCTGCATATCATTATTGATCCAATTCAGGGGAATTACACATCTAAATTCAACGCCAACACTACAGAGGAGGAAAGAGAGTGGACAGCGGATTTACCTCATCGTCGTCATGATTGCTCAAGCAGCCACTGCTGCCACTCAAGCTGTCACTATCACTGTAATCTTCATTCTCATTAGTTGGAAAAGATTGCTCTTCCGAATAGTTCCACGAGTAGCGACTATGAAAGTAACTTGTGTCAAAAGCATCTTCTGAAACCGGGACAAATGCAGCCTAGAGAAAACAAACATTCTAATGTCAATAAAGAAGAAGAAAAAAGCATGTGTATGACTTTAAAAGCATAAGATTATGAAATCACCTTCTGTTGTGCTAGAGTGTGCCAGTTTATGTCTTTAAAGAAGATGTGCTGCTTGACCTGGGTCATGATATTTGTTTCATCACTACACTACAAGTTACAATAAACAAAACCGAAATCAGTCATCCAAGAAGAAGAGATTAATGTTACCTCAGCGGCCCCCCTAGCTCCAAGTCTCTGATAAGGATCTTCCGTTAATAACCTATATTAAGCACATGACATGATGTTATGGAAACTAACACTCTTGTCTTCTTCTTAATATAAGCACTTACTTGGACTCTTACTCAAGCAAAACATGAGAAGAAAAGGGTTGCTTATAGATGCAACAGAGCTGCAGATAAGTTTTGAAAGGACTATTTTCATTATGCCTAAGACTGGACAGAAAAATCACTTACCGATCTATCAAATCACGGGCTTCATGGCTCATATCTTCAGGAACAGAAGGCCATTGTATATTACGGTTGAGAATATTGTCAAATATTTGCTATAACCCAACAAAGAAGATGCAGATCAATTAAAAAGGGAGTTCGAGAGTGATACTAGATATAAGATATATTGTAGCAACATGTGAAGATGTTCAATTGAAAAATGTTAGAAAGTTAAGAGGCTAATACAAGAACAAAGTATGTGATGAACAATCAAAGTTAGCACATTAGTTACTAGAATCTTGAAAACCTCTATTTCCTCTAACAAAATTTTTACAAGATAGATGCAATATCTAGTCACTGACCTGAGGATGATCAGCATTGAATGGCGGAATCCCCACAATGAGTTCGTATAAAATGATGCCAACTGACCACCAATCCGCAGTAGCACCTGAACAGTCATAAAAATATCTAAAACTATTTGGTATGTAACAAGAAGAATTGAATATACACTATAATACTATTGTTAGACAGGCAGCAGAGCAAAAATTAAGTGTAAAATCTCAGTGGCCTTAAGTTATAAATAAGCTATATATTCAAGCTTTTTACTTATACAACACCAAATAAGTAGACCTGTAATTGACTTGATATACCACACATCTTGTTATTCAGATAAACAATCTTAACCTAGGACCAACCATGTTTATATCAACTCAGCACCAATTTGTACTCAAAACTAAGATTTCGAATAATAGAGACAAGCGGGCAATAAGGTGAGAAAGAAAGGTGTATGCACCATGTCCTGTCCCCAAAAGAATTTCTGGCGCTAAGTAGTCAGGAGTGCCCACTGCAGACCGCTTATGCTCCGATGTTGGCAATTTTGGTTTCTCCTCAACAAGCAGAGACGTTGCACTAGAAACTGGACCAGAGAGATCATCGGTGCTGTTGATGAGACCAACTTTTGAGAGCCCAAAATCTGTTAACTGCTCAGACGAAACAAAAAGGTACCGTAAAGTCTACAGAAAAACATTTGGTGAATTTATAACAATCAGAGTCTCATGTAATTTAATCTATGTATTATCTGTGTGGACTTGACGAGCTTCAGAATATTATAATCCTCAGATCATCACATTGCAGGACATCAACAAAACATTCCAAACGCTTGATACTATTCAGTATAAGTTCCCAGAATGATTATTACCTTAATATGACCATCATGTGCAATCAATAGATTGTCAGGCTTCAAATCACGATGCACAACACCCTCAGAGTGCAAATATTCCAAAGCAAGGACCTGACACAAGTGAATCACAACATCTAGATAAAATTATCTTGTTATAATGACAAGATCTGTAAAAGTATTACATACTTACAACTTCTGCAATGTATACTCGCGCATTTGTTTCATCCAAGCAACCAATATCTTTCAACATTGAATACAAATCCCCTCCATTCAGGTATTCCATCACAAGATACAAGTTTTCACTAGAAGTAAAAGAATAGAAGAATCGAACCTGGTCAAAAGAAAAGGTTACGTTAGAAATATAAAATCTCTGCCGAGGAAAAAATATGCTTTAAGCTAGAACAGCTCACCACAAAGGGATTGCGAGCGTTGATTAAAATATCTCGTTCAGCAAGTATACTTTCCACTGCATTCTTGCGGATCATATCTGCCTTCCTCAGAACCTATGGAGTATGACAGCTCCCGGAAACAAGATTTAGGAATACAGTTTGACTAAATCTGCCGACCAAATGAGTGTAACTGGGCAGAAAAAATCTTTTACTAGTAATAGAAGCAAAAGGAATTAAAATTTAGAACACCTTAATTGCAAATAAGTCTCCTGTTGTTTTCTTACGAAACAGATTAACATGCCCAAAAGCTCCACGACTAATTTCTTTTACGAACTCAAAATCATCTATGGATGTGCGCTCTCGCGGATGTAGTGGGTTGGTCCTCAAGCTCCGAACAACATCATCTTCGAAAGGAGCATCTTCATCAATTATGGTGCTTGATAGGTCAACTTTTTCGTCACTCAGAAGCTCGCATAGCTGAAGATACTTTTCCCTATATAATAAAGAAAACTATTCATTCCATACATTCCTAGCCTGAGCTATCATTGCCTCAACTGAAAAGTTAAAAGTTCTGGAGACCAGTATACATCTTCCAGAACACTGTATTTCATGCAAAGACAGCACAGAGTAGAATCCAGAATATATATTTAAGACATATCTGGCACCAGGAACTCACCGTATCAATTTTTGTATGCGTGTACCAAAAGTTTCTACTGTAAGTGCATCAAACTTTCTGTGGTCTATGACAACCCTCAAGTCTTCAAGACACGAAAGTAGGAGCTGGTTACATTGATCATCAACCGGAATGGCATTTCCTGCACATCTTGCAATGTCTGCAAGTTCACTCATCTGCATTATCAGTAGTCCACGGTTTTATTTGTCAGTGCGCATATCCAATAACAAAAGACTAGGAAGATATGAACAATTGATAATATAGCAGAACCATCACAAACCTGTGGAATATCATCCCGGTCAAGGAATGTACCCTTGCCTCCTAATGAAGATTCAATTGGATCATGTCGAGGGGTTGAAATAAGGGATCTAGGAGTCATGCTACCAACAGACGAAGGTAATAATCTGATATCTTCCATGATAGCTAGACTATCAACCTCTGGAAAACAGTCAAGCCTGTCCTCTGATCCTCTCCGAGACCAATCACTTAGCTTTGGGGAGAGGTTATTAGATTCTTCAGTCAAGCTCGTGTTAGTTATTTTCTTACCATCTAGGCTTTCTAGCACTGTTAGGCTGTCCTTTTGTATGAAGGTTTCTATTATTTTTTCAAGGGTTACAGCAACTGCCACCAGCCGGTCATCAACACTAACACCCTTTCGATCACATTTATCAGCTAATGCACAGAATCTAGAGTGATCATCCAGGTGGGTGGTGGGAACTTCCTCCTCGCATATACGGCAAATAATTGAACTTTCCTCAGAAATACATGACTGATTTCCCCAATAACCCCAAGAAATATTGTGCCGGTGCTTGGACATATGTTCATGAGACAATTTCATGGGAGGAAAGTCTGGTGGCTTAGCAACAGCCACATTATCACTTATAGCTACTCGATTTTTGACCAAACTTGGAGGCTCAGTTTTGCTATCATTATGCTCACTTGATACCGAAGCTTCTTTGACACCGTTTGATGCTGGAGATGGTAGTCTTTTCCAAGAAGACATTTTATCGATGTTTGCTGACAATTCAGAATCCTTTGAAGTTTCATTATACGGAGAAGAGAGTGGAGCTGGATGCACAATAAAGTCTTCCTTCCTATTGAAACCTCGCTGCTCCTGACTATAAGATTTCTTGATGGATGGTACCTTTAAGGCCTTGGTAGCATTTGAAGCCCTCCCATCCCTAACTTCTCCAGTGGGGAATCTTGACTGACGTAGTTGTACGACCTCTTCCTCCTGGCCACAACTTTCCTTATGAAACTGAAGTAATCTAGTACATCTGGTAAGGATAAAAAGCAACCGAGTGTGAAGCTGCTTTAGCACGCCTGGGGGAAGCTCTTGACGTCTATCATCTAAGTATTGAACTATGCCCTCACACTGAAGCCAGAACTCTCCAGAAGTACTCTTAGAACAACTCTTTGCCAAAACCAACATGTCTTCAATTGCTACCAGTAACTCAGGATGTTTTTCTTTGTTTTTATCGTGAATATCCAACAGGTCCTCAGCAAATACAGAGAGGTCCGAATTTACTTCTTCCTTTGCTTTATCAAATTTGGCCCTAATCAGAGCCAAGATTTCCTGCGCAAGACAGATCATTAGAGCAAGCATTGAACATATTTGAAATTAAATTAATACAGAGACAGGAGCCTCAAGAATACCTCCATGTTATTTGATCTACGAGGCTTCCATAATGGAAAAGGTCGTACACCTTTTGAGTTTAACTCATGAGAAAAGCTCTTGACATCACCAGGAAACCTCTTTCTAGGAGCACTGGTCATACGAAGTAAGGCTTGATAACGAGAGGATTCTGCCTCTTTTGGATTTTCCAATTCATATGATCTCTATAAAGATAGACATCAAATCACCAAGGTCACTTACAATTAATAAATACATTGCAGAGAATACTTTTTATTAACGACGTTAAAGAGAAAGAAATACCTCTGGTGTTCGAAATTCTGAGCTTTCTTCAAAACCTGAGTGGTTAGGTGATACCTTAAATTGACCTGCTTAGTAACATGAAATTCAAACTTGAGAAGTAAGAACTGAAACATCAAGAGGTGCCTGAAACATCATTTCCACTATAACAGACAAGAAACCATCAAGCAGGAGATGGGCACAAATCACACATGATATCATCCAAAAACATGAAGAAGAGTACTTTGAGAATCTGACGCCATACCAGTTCCCAATGTTGGCAAGCTGCTTCCAACTTCCTTCTTTGTATTGCTACTATCTGAACCAGAGTTCCTACGAGTTTCCGACTTCGATAAGTTGCAACAAGGAAATATCGGAATGGCATTGTCATTTCCAAAACTGAAAAAACTTTCCAACGGCAACGGACCAGACTTCGTCTTGATTCGATTCAAACCCAGAGATGAAGCTACGATAGGTGAAGCCGATACCGATTTCTCCTTCACGTCAGACGTCGGCTGGGTTTCAGCATTTGGTTTCTTCGCCACAGAATCTGAAGATGCCAAGTTCGATTTACCAGGACTAGAAGAGTGAATTTGAGATTGAGTATGAACTTCGTACAAGGCCTCTTTTCCCTTTGATGACCTATCCTTCTTCAAATTAGAGCTCTGGGCTTCCTCTTTTGAATTAGATTTCGGTTTCTTCTTATCGGATCCAATCGGAGAATTAGAGCCAACAGATCGAGGAGTATTGGAGCTATCGGGACTAGAAGACCCCGATTTCTTCGAGGAGAAGAAAAGTTTGTTCTTAAACACCATATTCAAAACTAATCTTCACTGCAAACACGTTGCAGCAAAACTCCACACGCCATCTACAATGCAGAGAACAAAAATCTCTTTCACGCTATGTCTGTTGTCTTCAATCTTCGTTAGATCTCAAAACCTTCAGAGAATCACAAATAAAGGTTTGGACGATGAGTGGATCAAGCGATGAAGAAGACGAAGTCACGAAGGACGTAACTGTAAGTGGGACGTAAAACGAAGAAAGATTATGAAAAAAATAAAATAGTCAAATCTGTTAAAAGAAGAAACATTGACTATGTGATTAAAGTGTTAATGACTTTCAACGGAAGATTATGACTTCAAGACAACATTTTATTATTCATAGTCAAGACCATTGCATATTTTCTTGAGGTTTTTTTTTTTCAATGTTACTTTTTGTTTTTTGTAAATGTAATACTAATGGGATAGGTAAGTCTTGGTTCATAACCAAATTATTTTTACTAGAGTGGAACGGGATTTGAGATTCTAATTCTCTACCTGGTACCAAATTAGATCTTGGACAAACCAACCGCATCACCTATTTTTTTTAACATTTTCTTGAGGATTTAGCCAAATATTTTAAATTTAGTGTGAATTAAAGAGTTTTGAGAAAAATCAATGAGGAATTTTGAGAAATGCTCGGTGTACCATTTGCAAAAGTACCTTTTAAAATTTATCTTTTTGAAAATGCCACTAATTAATATAAAAATGACAGAATATACTCAAAAAAAATTGTTATAAATTTTTTTGTAAAAAAAATTTCTCACCAAAATAAATTTTCCAGCAAAAAAAGTTTTCCCGCAAAAAAATAAAGCTTTTCCCGCCAAAAATAAACTTTCCCCCTAAATTTTATATAAGTTCACTTATAAATCTTTATAAATTTTTTATAAACACTTTATAAATTTTATAAGCTCGCTTATACATTTTGATAAACATCTTATAAATCTTTTGTAAACACCTTATAAATTTTTTAAGCTCTCTTATAAAACCTTATAAATTTTATAAGCTCTCTTATTATATTTTGTAAATAGCTTATAAATTTTTATAAGCACCTTATAAATTTTTTATAAACACCTTATAAATTTTTTAAACTATCTTGTAAAGCCTTATAAATTATATAAGTTATATTATAGAGCCTTTTAATTTTTATAAGGTCTCTTATAAAACCTTATAAATTTTATAAACTCTCTAATATAGCCTTATTAATTTTATAAACTCTATGATCAAAAAAATTTATAAACTCCCTTATAAAACATTTTGGGAGAAATTTTTTTTTGTAAATCGGGAACAAATTTGGTGGGAAATTTTTTTTTTGGCGGGAGACAAGGTTTTAGGCGAGAAAAAAGATTGTAAAAATATATAATAATAATAATTTAAGAGTATTTTGGTCATTTTTCCATAATGAATAACATTTTCGTAAAATGTCCAAAAATTAAAAGCAATGATGAAAATGTCCTCTTTTAAAAGGCATTTTTGTAATTCCCCAAAAACAAGTAAGAAACTAATTTAAAAATTCTTGATTAATATTCGATGATTTTTGCAAGTATTTTATTTTATAATTTAAGTAATTCATGCACGTAATTTTGTTTGGTTTTGGATAACGAAATCAAATTAGTTATAAATTTATCATTACTATTAAGATTTAAATTATTTGAATGTAATTAAGCTATAGTTTTAAAGACTATTATAAGATTTATAGGCATGTTTTTGTCTATATTTGAATTAATAAATTCAGCTAATTTTAGACTTATTAATTGATATATTCGGACCTAAAATATTGAAATATAATGACCACATATTTCGATTAGTGTGTAAATTTATTGATTAACCAAAAACATACTCTTATGTTTATGGTATTTTTGTAAAAAAGTTTACACATATTAAAAAAACAAATGATTAATTACATTTTTTAATGTGGTAAACCTTCTTCTTCTTGAAGGATAAATTTGAATAAAATTGTTCTACTGAAAACAATTTGGGCCGTAGCCCGTTGCGTTTGGGCCTAAATTGTTAATTTTAAACAGACCATATTTTAACAAATAATTACAAAAATGAAAAATAGATACGGAACACAGAGTAAAAGAAGTAGTTGGAAACTTGATTTTTTTATTTCAACATTTCAGATTCATAGCCAAGAAATCGAAATATGGTGCCAAATTATTAATTAGATCATCCTAACTATCAGATTTAAAGTAACTCGGCTTTAAAAAATAAATTTTAATATTAAAACAAAACCAAATGATTTAAACACTAACCACCAAGTTGTTGTGTATAATATGTCAAGGTACTTCGACTTTGGTCTCTTTTAATTAACAAAAGAGAAGGTTTAATATTTAATATTACAATTAGTTTATCAGATCCAATCTAGTGAATTAATATTTTAAATATAAATAATGACGTAGAGAATTTTGTCTTAATATTTTTAATATAATAAAAGTCCAATGATTGAATTTCTAATACTAGAAGTCTGTATTCCAGAATAGGTAAGCAGACGTAAGAAATATTATATAAATAATAAAATTCAGAAATATTATAAAATAAGCACTGTGTCTGTGTATGATATATATATAATAACTTCATCAATTCATGTTTAATTTCATCTCTTGCTTTCTTCTCTTTTATCCAGCAAAAAGCTTACGATTGTGGTAATGGAGAGAGATTTTCTGGGCTTGAGTTCGAAATTATCTCCGATTATCAAAGTGAAGAAGGAAACCAACGATGATTCAGGTATGATCTAATTGTTAATACTAGATTTAATACTCATTTCTCGTTAAGACTCATTCAATTGTTTTTTTTAATTTTCTTTTAAAGTGTTTTATAAAGAATTTCAACTTCTTGCTTGCTTTGGAAGTTATTTTCTGATATAAAAAGAAATTAGGGTTTTTCTTTGCTTAGCCACAAGAACTTTAGCTACTTGAAACTTTTGGTTTACATAGCCCGAGGATGATTTAAATGCTTTTGGACTGGATTATTCGCACTGTTTAGTTTTAGTTAATAACTTTGACTCGTAGCAGTTTTTTAATCGGTTTTTGGTTTTTGTTTTTGAAAAAACCAACTTTTAGTCAATCATGATTTTGTAAAAACGATTTTTCGAAAACTTAAAACTGTTTTTACGTTGTATTCTACCATTCATGATTTTAGTTTTTTGTTTAGCTAAAAACTAGTTTTTGAAAAATCAACGTTGATTTTCTATAAACCAAAAACTAGTTTTTTGGTTTTTTAAAAGAAAAAACTAAAACGCAAAAACTAAAACCAAAATCTAAATCTAAAAATTAAAATCTGAAGTCCAAAAACTAGAAACTTAATCTAAAAACTAGCCGCCATTCATATGTTTTAGAAATTGTTTTTTAGTTGATATTCTCATAATTCTATGCAAAAACTAATAGTATATTTTTAGTGTTTTTGACTCTTTAAATAATTTATGATTAGTTAAGTTGTTTTGGAAACTATGATGAAATAAAAAAAATTAATATTTTTTAAATTTGGATGAAAAACCTAAAATATCAACTATAAAAAATCGAAGAAATATTAGTTTTTGTTTTGTTTTTTCATGTCAAGTAAATATTAAGCTCGTCTTAGGCTTGTAATAAACAAAATAATATTGGTTCAGAAATTTGTGAGTTTTTTTTATAAACAATATATAATTAATGTAAACGGAAAATAAAATAATTTCGCTATAATCTTTTTACGTTTACAAGTATATTTTAATTTATCTAACAATTAGATTGATAAGACTTCAAATTCTTTGTTTTTGAAATTCTTAATGATATCGTATTGGATTACATGATTCTATGTAATCAAACTGCATGAACAAAATAACAAATGTGGATACAAAGAAGATCAAACTCTGTAATCATTATTATATTTAACATATTAATACTTTGACGAAAAAGGACAAATTAACATTCTAATAACATTTGACGAAAAAAGACAAATTAACATTCTTATACAAAGAAGATTTTTCTCGGCGACGAATGTTTCTATAATTCTTATAGCATTTTTATTGAAATTTTAAAATTATATGTCTTTTTTTTAAAAATATTTTCATTCGTCGGCTTGGATTTGGGAATACGAAGAGCACTGGTCTTGGTTTTATGCCAAATTTAATTAAGGGTTTATTAAGCAACTTGAATTACTATATTTTATTAATAAATGAAAGACGTGAAATGTTGGGAATAATATTGGGATTAAGAAACGACGGGTGGGTGATTAAAGAGTTAACAACAAATGCAACTTGAATGATTTTTTTAACAAAAGTATGCAATTTATTACATGATTAATCCTAAAGCAAAGATTGAATGCGTCTTGATTCAAGTTCATAGTACTTTTTTTCATAAAGTTGACTAATTAATTAAGTTATAATCATGTTGGTTGGTAAGAATAATTTAAGTAAAAATTTAAATGAAGATTTAACTACCCACGAGGAATTAAATAGTCTACACTCTTGTATTTTCTTATTACAAAACGTGCCATTTAAAAAAATGAAAAGTTCTCCATTATAGTATAAATATATAGTATTGTTTTCTTAATATCACTAAACCAAACCGGATTGTGACAGGGATGATTATAAATACAAAATTAAATCACCATTTGTTGACATTTTTTGCAAGTTAAACTTTTATAAAATGATATTTGATAATTTAATATATACTACAAATTAATGGGCAAAATCGATCTATAATCAAAAACAACTTCATAGAACACTTTTAAATCTTCTATATACATAGTAACAAAGAATTGAGAATTTCTGATACTAAAATCATTTATTATATCACTTATTCTACTAAACTGAGCTCCGCAAAAAATCAGTAATCTTTTTATTGGGATTTGTTTAGCTATTGGTGAATCTAGTGTCAAATACTCGCTCTGTTTCTAAAAGATTGATGTTTTAGAAAAAAAATTTGTTTCAAAAAAATTGATATTTTATATTTTCAGTGCATATTTGGTTTAATATTTATAGTGTTACCCTCATTTATTTATTTTTTTCATTAATGATTCATATTCTTCTTTGTATTTTTTGTAATAAATAAGGATGAAAAAGACATTTCAAAAACTTTCTTAATATGTCCTAAAACATCAATCTTTCAGATGATGGATCTTTGTTGCATTCACAATAATTAGGTTCATAATTATAAACATGAATACGGAGATAATTAAGGATTAAGTAATTACAATTATGACCCTAAATCAATAATTTATATATACAATTTAGTCAAGATATATGTTGTTATTTGTAAACATTACAGAAAAACATAAGGCTTGTGTGTTCTAGTTGTTTGACTTTTCATAGTTTGATAAGATCTTGAGAGATGTCCTAAGAGCAACTAATTGTTTCTGTTTTGCATTTGTAGGTCCGACTAAAGCTATGAAAGACTGGTCATTCTTACACAACTCTGGTTCTAATCCTCAGCTTCTTTCGTTCGGACCATCTCAACAAAACAGGCATAGAGATTCAGTCAATGATCATATGCTTCCTTCTACTGTCTTTTCACCAACATCAATTGCAGATCAAAACCAGACAACTCACTACAGCTCAACACAGGTTAGGTTATTTCTTCAAAAAACTGTGTTTCATCATCACTTCATCAATCTAAACTATATACATATAACATAATAAACACTCTCAGTAATCTCATGCATGAATGAATTTTCTGATCTCAGGAAGTCAAAATATTCCCAAATTCTAATCAGCAGGACCAAAGCTTCATCAACAGTTTCATAAACCACCAACCTTTAGGTGGATCTCTGAGCATGGCAGCTCCAGTTTCAGTCTTTCCTACTCCAAGTTCAACCAGTATTAGGCACGCACTGCATCTTTTATCTTCTTCTGTATATATCTAGAGACAAGATCTCATATTGTTATTCAATCCCATATATAATTCATGACTATTAGAATATGAGCTTCCAACTCAAAACTAATTGACTATGAGTGGAGAGGTCCATATTTATATATACTAGAGAAGACTCTTTCCAACTTCCGATTGTGGGATATTGTTCCCTAATACGCTCCCTCGAGATAATGGCTTTTTGGTCATTAATCTTGATAAGTTCGGGGATCAATCAACAACACCAATTTTGGGTCTGGGTTGTCGATAATGGACCAGCTATGAGTCTGATCGGGTTGGATAGTGTGGATCGTGGGCTCTGATACCATATTAGAATATGGATTTCCAACTCAAAATTAATTGGTAATGAGTGGAGAGGTCCATATCTTATATATAGTAGAGCGGATCCTTTCCAACTTCCGATGTGGGATATATTCCCTAATACATAACTCAAGCTTTCTGTTTTTTCTTTTTCTTTTTCCAGATCTTCTTCAAACCCTACCGGTTCACCAGCTACTACTCAGTTGACAATCTTTTACGCCGGTTCAGTATCTGTTTACCAAGACATAACTCCTCAAATGGTAATACAATTTCCCTAACTCTATACTAGTTTTAACGTTGCTCACTAATTGGAAGCTTTTCAATCAAAGAACAAGTTTAAATATAAGCTAAACTGAAGTTAGCACTAGTTCCAAGAGAATTCAATGATTGTTCATTCTGCTTAATCCTTCACTTGTCACTCACAGGCCGAGGGAATTATGTTGCTAGCTAGAAATGAACCTCAGGCTAAACCGGTTACTATGGCTAAATCTCAAAAAGCGGTTAATTACTCTCCTGCAACTACTTATCCTCCAACTATGTCTCCTACTTTCCTTTCTCCCATCTCTTATAATGTCTCCAAAACCGCAAGTGGATCTAATGAGGTCACTAGACTTGAACCAACCAAAACAATAGCGAGCTTAGCATCCACGCATCATAACCAAACTGGTTCCTTCATTATGGCTCCAACAGGTAAAAACTGAAGTCTTAAGACCTACTTAATGTTTTGTCATCAAATTTCTATATTAGCTTAAAGTTATAACCAGAATCCAATACAGTGGGTTTACAACAAACACGCAAAGCATCCTTAGCTCGGTTTCTAGAAAAACGCAAGGAAAGGTACTAAGCTATAAGAGTTTTGGCTTATGTACAACATCAAGTGTAAACAGAACAAGTTTCTTAAGCTTCATTTGCTTTTGTTTACAGGGTCATCAACGTATCACCTTATAACTTGGACAACAAGTCATCGTTTGATCGTTCACTGATGTCTGAATCTGCAGCTCATCATCTGCAGTAACACTAATATAGATCCCGCTCGATTTTAATTGCGTTTAATCCTCTGGTCATTTTGATTATCTGTATCTTATAGACTATATAGTATAATGCATGATATAGACTAATGTAAAAACGTGTACTAGTGGACAATATACAGTTTTATGGTAATTAGTAAAGTTATTTCAACTTATTGTGTGTTTTGTTTGTTTAAGCTGGTCTGCATACTTTTTTTTTTGCCAACTAGAAGTATATAACAAGGAAGATGAATCCTCAAAATTTACAAAGGACCTGAAACCACAAGTTTATTCTCTAAAACTAAAACTAAGAGCACCCGCAACGGTGTTACAGAAGAAACTCGATTTCCAATGTTCTTTTTGATTAATTTTTTTTTTCGTGTCAAAAAAAAAAAGAAAATTTTAAAACGGACCAATAGCTGGCCACCACGTGTCGTGAGGCCCACGAAACAGTGAAGAAACTCAGCTACATTCGGTCCTTATATAAGAGATTTAAGAAACTAGTTCTTAAAAATCATAATATATATATTTTTTTGAAAATTATGCTAAGAATTTCTTTATACCTCTAGGAGAGAAAAAATCACCTTTAAAATTTTTACAAAATCTTCTTAGGTTTTTTTTTCTTTTGTCAATGTTGGGCCGCAACTGAAGAGTCCATTAATCAATTGTTGCATAATGTATGCCATATGACTCGACCCAAAATATATAAATGTATCTATATTTAATGAATTTACCACATACTAGTAGAGTAAAATTCGATTCTTCTTCCTTTTGTTACGGCTTTGTTTTTAAAATTGTGTTCTTGTATTCCTTTATTCCTCGTTTTCCTTTTCTTTTGTATGTTGGGCCTAACCCTTCTTAGAGGTTATCTGGATGTTGGGCCATTTCTGTAGAAGAGGCCCAGTAGCAACAAACGTGATGTGACTTGTTGAGTCAATCAGATGTAATGTAATTTAGGAAAAAAGCATATCTGGATGATTGAATTTCAATAATGCGTCTACATGGTAGAATATATTTGAGCTTATTCGGATTGAAACAAATAGTTTATAGAATCTACAAAAGCTGATCATGTTGTTGATGAATTTGATTTAAGAAAAGAGAATATTAAACTACTTTTCGAAATAATATTATGTGAAAATTACACAATTCATAAAATTTGAGCTGGGTAAATTGTTGAAGTGTTGCATACTTGACCAAAAAAAACTTTTATGTTCAACCAAGAAAAAAATTTCAAATTATTCTTCTTATGAATTACTATAATGTATTTTCACATGAAATCATTTAACTATACATCCCATGTGTGGAGATCTTGAATGACTTGGATCTTTCGGAAAATACGAAAAACATTGAATAATAAATTGTAACTATTTGGACATATGCAATACATGCATTTGGCAGATACATACAAGTTAGAAAATAATAACTAACCTCCAGTTTAGTGTAATAACTAATTATGAGAAAAAAAGCTTGTCGTCAGAGTGGTAGGAAATGCATCTAAAATTCATATGTTCGGTTTTTCTACTATGCGAAATCAAGTCATAATTTTTTGTTCCGCTATATATAGTTGGTCACCTTTTTATGGATACAAATTCATGTTTTCGGTCTATTTAAATATATGAAAATAAGGATTTATCCATAGACTCCACCACCTAGAAGAATACTTCTGACCTTTCTCATAAAGTTTGGAAATTTCTAAAAAAACTATAGATAACACAAGCTGAATCTCTAATACTACATGCGAGAGATCTGAGAATTACATGAAAAAAAAAAGAAGGAAAAAGAATCTTTAACCTCGAGAAATCTTCTATGTAGGAGGAGAATGCTAGCCACTCTCCAAAAACTAACATCATGTGGAAGACATATGTACTATTTATCGCTAACTCGATCTCTAAAGAAGACATACATCACCCAAAAAACTGTTTCAACCTCAAAATGAAAAACTGATAAACTTTTAAGAATTGCACGAGCGTCATGCATGCTCTTTTTATCAAGTCAGTTTCAAAACCTGAGTGTAAATCTATCCAAGACTTGAGTGTAAATCTGAAGTACTCTATCGACAAAACATCAATATATATCTAGTGAAGGCTGGGCTACCTTTTCTTTATGTCGATCCTGAATAAATAATCCTTGATTAAGAAACAAACCAGACTTATGTCCGACCACTAAGCTAGTCGAATGTGTCAGATTCGACCTTCTTAATTATTTCTCTGAAATACATGTCAATATTAATAAACATTTTGGTATTTCTTGCTTTTTCGATATGCCATAACATCCAAAGAAAAATCATTTTATCTATGGAAGTCGCTAAAATAAGTAATGGCATCACAGTTTACGAATTACGAATGTGCATTCTTACAAACAAAAAAAAAAAACTTTAATGTTATTTATTCAAGTATACTGTATTGAATTTTTAAAATGTCACCAAATACAAATAAATAATGAAAGTATGTGTATTTGTTTATTTATTTTAAATTGTTGCAGGCAAAGAAAAGACATCAGGTTGATTCATGAAAGGCATGGCAGCCATGTGTTGGATCGAAATCTCAGCCCACTCGACGAAAAGACAAAAACACCCTTTTAACTTCTTTTTTTTTTTAATTTTTTTTTCTCCAATCATTCATATTCTCTCTTCTTCCTTTCTTTTTCATATCTCTCTATCTCTTTTGCATCAGCCATGGCGGTTTCTATCTTTATCCCTCCAAAACCTCCTTTCTCTTAATTACCCTCTCTAGACCTCTCTCTCTTTCTCTTATTTTCTCCTCAATACGACGTTTCCTTCATCTCCGGTGTATATAATTCGGTTTCCCGACGAGCCAAATCTCCTTCCATTTCCCCAATTTAATGGCAATTGTGACGGGAGATCGATATGTGGAGAAGCTACAGAAGTTTTTGGAAGATGAAGCTGAGTCACTTCTTGAAGAAACTATGATTCTCAAGCTTAATCCAGCTGGTCTTCACTATATTCACCTTCGCCTTGAGTCGCTTCGTGAGCTCGAACGCATGCTCTCTGGTGCTCCTGTTGATTACCTTCGCGCTTATGTTTCTGACCTTGGAGATTACCGTGCACTTGAGCAGCTCCGTCGTATTCTCCGAATCCTCACTTCACTTAAGGTCGTTTCGACACTTGCTTCTCCTGCTCGTGATCCCACGCCTCTCTCTCTTATTCCATTTAATAGGCTTAAGGTTTTGGAACTTCGTCGTTGTGATTTGTCTACTTCTCCGGCTAAAGGCTTGCTCGAGCTACGTCACACCTTGGAAAAGATCATCTGCCATAATTCCACTGTCAGTACATCTTTCTTCCTCTGTGTTGCTTCTTTAGGTTGTATGGAGTTATTAGACACTACTTGGAATGGAGAATTAAACGGTTGATTAATTCGTTTGTTGAACCGTATAGGATGCTTTGAGGCATGTGTTCGCCAGTAGAATTGCCGAGATTACGAGTTCACCTGAGTGGAAAAAGTTGGCGATCATATCTTGTGCTTGTAACCGGCTTGTACTCATGGATGAGTCCTTGCAGCTTCTTCCAGCTGCCGAGTCGCTTGATTTGAGTCGAAACAAGTTTGCAAAGGTGGATAATCTTCGGAGATGCACCAAATTGAAGCACCTTGATCTGGGCTTCAATCATCTTAGAACAGTCTCTCACTTATCTCAGGTGAAAACTTTAGGCTTCTGCATATCCATGCATAGCTTTCGTTTGTACCAAAGTTAATATACACCTACGGTTGTAAGATGGAAAGGAATCTTGTAGTATCCACTTTTGGCCTTGAAGTTTGTATGCTTACTCTCATTCTAGACTGTCTATCTGGTTTCTTAGTTTAAGAAATATTATGGTTTAATTCTTAAAACATGTATATGTGCTGAAGCTTTATATTCTTAGTGGGACTCATATACCGTTATTTTTGGACAATGCAGATATCCTGTCATCTTGTGAAACTTGTTTTGAGGAACAATGCTCTAACTACGTTGCGTGGGATTGAGAACTTGAAGTCACTCGAAGGCCTTGATGTTTCCTACAATATTATTTCCAACTTTTCAGAATTGGAGTTCCTTTGGAGTCTTTCATTACTAAAAGAATTGTGGCTTGATGGAAATCCACTGTGTTGTGCTCGATGGTATAGGGCACATGTCTTCAGCTACATTGCTATTCCAGATGATGTAAGTTATTTTGTTTATACTCCTATTTTGGAGACCTTGGAATCTTGTTGAGAAGACAGAATTTGCACCAACTGGGTTTGTGCTTGATTTGTACTGCTTTATGTGTTTTACGTCTTCTCAGCTGAAGCTAGATGGCAAACCGATAGGAACTCGAGAATTTTGGAAGAGGCAAATCATTGTAGCCCATAGACAAAGCGAGCCTGCCAGCAATGGATTTTATTCCCCAGCTCGAGAGGATATTAATGAAGTAGAAAGCTGTTATAGGAAAAAGGTAAGCTGCCGTAAGTCCATTAACAATACTTACACACGCATGTGGTATGACTGTGGAGAATTTTGTGAGCCATGCACATGTCGTTCAGCTTCTCTATTTGTGCTTTTCAGTATCTTGGTTTGTTTTGTTTGTTTAATGAATTTTTGAAAGCTTATTTCCTTCTTGTTGTAACCTTGTAACAGAAAAAGATCTGCCGTCTTGCTTCTATCGATAGCGAGGAAGAAAGCACCTGCGTAAATTCTGACCAAGATTCAGCTTCGTGTGACCATGAGAACAAAGTTCATGATAAGTGTGATCAAGAAGCCGATATTGTTGGTCTTATAAGTAAAGTTGAACACCTGAAGAAAGAACGTTCTGTTCTGTGGTTGCGAGAGTTCAAGGAATGGATGGATCATTCATCAGAGGATTTGGCAGATGTCAGCAATGACAGCCAAGGTATCAAGTTGGAAAAGAATTACCATGCAAAGATTAGAGAAACCCCAAGGAACCATGGTGGAAAACCAAGACATGCGTCTGGGTCTTTACGTGCTGCAAAAAATCGCTATAGGAAAAGTTTAGAATGCAATGGTTCATGTATGAATCTCAAAAGCGGTACGAATGATATGAAGTACCTTGAAGGTAAGGAGGCACAAAATATAACTGGTGACATCTGTTTATCAGACCCTGAAAGTGTAGATCTAAATCAGAAGCATCAAGAAACTTTACACAAGGAGATGGGAAATTTGTATGTTGAACCAAACAACCTGTCTCCTACAACACTTTCCACGGAGAAGCCAGCTGATACTGAAAACTTGTCAACATTGGATATAACACAGTCTATGACAGGATCAACGTACCCTGGGTCGCCTCCTCATTATCAGAAAGATGTCTTATATCGACGGCATTACCTGGTGGAAGAAATCTTGCAGTTGTCTGCAGATTCTTATTCAGTAGCATCATCTGATAGCACAAGCAGCTGCAGTGACGATGATAACTATGACTCTGAGTCTGACTGCTCGAATCATGTAGAGGGGCGATTGACAGATCTTCTAAATGTGAATAGACTTGGGGTGGAGATCCCAGGATGTGAATCAAAAAGAACAAGCTCTCTTGATTCTAAACCGGAGAATGGTAGCATAGTAAAAACTTTGAGGACAGATGATTCGATGAAGGAGAATACTACTAGCATTCTTTCTAGATTGCATAATGGTGAACTTGATTCTGGTGTTAATCAGATCCACCATTTGGTTGAAAAAAGCAAAAGGAAACCTATAAAAAGATATGTTTCCTTTCAGAAAGAGGAAAGTTGTATTACTCATGGAGAGACATCTCTCAGAATTGATGCAGATACCAGTCATTCCGGTGAAGATGAGTGCATTTCTGATCGTTTGCAGGAAAGTTCCCTGTCAATGTGTTGTAGTAGTAGTAATAGCAATATTAGATTTTTGGGGGCTGAAGGCCATTTAGTAGAGGAATATTTTTCAGCAAAACTGTCAGATTCTAGTTCTCAAGAAACTTGTCGGACATACATGAGCTGTGATCTTATACTACCGATAGGCTCCACATACAAGCAAAGGTGAGTTATCGTTCCACTTGTTTGGTTGTAGTTAATAGGTAAATGATAATAATGAAAGCCTCATTCATTAAGTTTATACATTAGTTTTTTTTCGTCATTCTATACATTAGTTTTAATATCAGCTTTCTGACTTGCTGAGGGAAAAGAATTGGCATCCTTTTCTAGGAGGGCTAGGCTTTATTAAGATTCATTGAACTGCATAACCTCACGGTGGCATTGGATTAGATGCTTTGGGCTTCCTCAATGCATAGCTAGTATGAGAAGCCATATCATACCAGGATGCTCCCTTTTACATTCCCTTCTGATAATAATTTGAAATACAGGGAAGCAGTGTTGTTGCTGAGTAGTCAAGACAAGCTGTACGTGCTACTCTTGGGTGTGTCTACTGATTATGAAGGTTAGGCTAATGAGCTGCCTTTCTTTCCTAGTACGTGATAAATTTTGCTGATGCTGACTTCTTAATGGCGACGAGTGTCTGCAGGGGGTACCTTAAATGTACTGTGTTCCCATAAAGTCAGGGATCTACAAGACGTGTCAATTGGTCTAGGACTTCAGTTTGTGAGGTTAGTCTTTGGCGTTGTACATTTGGGATTATTGTCTAAGTGCTCTTGCTCTCCCTGTTCTCATTGTCTATCTTGTAATCATTTTATTCCGTCTGACTTGTGTCCATGTTCTTGAACCTTTTTTCCTTCTGTGTAGGCTACGTTTTTGGGAGAATGCAGAATACATTTTTGTAACGAAGTGCACTGAGAATACAACAGAATTACTCAATGTCGTTCAAGTTTTTAATTCCCAGGCTCCACAATCTAATTGTTCTCTGGAAAGGTTAGCTATTAACCATCAACCCATTGTCGGCTTTGTAAATCTTTGCTATCGTATCTTTCATGTTAATGGCAGTCTGTATATTTTTGTTGTTATAATCTTTTCTTATATGTTTATGGCAGTCTAGAGAATATTCAGGTGGACTTGTTTGAGAAAGAAATATGTGGAGGTTTGAAGCTGAGTATATTTCAGTATAATGTTCTTCATTTTCAGAGCAGCTCTCTTGGAGGTATATTCACCTCCTTATGATATCCTATATTGATAAACAAATGGTTCACTCAAATTTCCATCTTCTCCCCTCAAACCACACGTGAACATAGACTTGAAAATGTAAATTTTTATCATCCTATGGATCTCTTGTTTTACTTAACAAATCCAAAGAAACTGCTCACTTCATGCATCATGAACCATGAAGCGGCACAGTTTTGCTAGTATCAATGGTCGTCTGATTTTGTTCACTGCGTTTAGAACCTCCAATACAAGCTATCACTGAATGACACTACTAAGATCTTTGTTTGATTTCAATAAACAGAAGTGTCGTGGCTTTTGCGATCGCTATTTGTGGCTGGTGGGCGTCTCTTTTTATGCAATGAGGACTACGCACGACTTACTTCTCGAACAACATATGTTTCTTCAGCTCCCTATTTCTTGCTAGACTCATGCTGCTCTATTTCTGATATATCTGAGACGGTAAATATGATTCTCCATTCTTCTTCCCCTTTTGCTCTCACTACATCGAGATGATAAGTCAACACCACAAACTTGAAATATTGTCCTTGTTTAGATAATTGAATCGCAAGGAAAAGTTGTGTCATTGAAGATCAAAGACAACAGAACAGTGCATTCAGTTACATGGAAGCTCAAGTGGTGCAGCATTGAGAATGCACTCAAGTTTGTTGCTTTGTTAAAAGCTATTCATCCTAATTCGCCACGATGGCCGTTGGCTATAAGATATAGGAGATAAGTTCGTTAGCCTTTATCTACGGTCTCTTCATGTAGTTATGTCTATACAACACGCAGGTACATTGTTCATATTCATTTGATTCAATTTTGTTCATATGTTAGAATCATCTCGTGTATTTCAATCCCTTCTTTCTGTTTTTTAGAGTCCTTGGTGCATTGTAGTAACATCTTGGAGTATACATAGTGAAATCGGTATTTGTACACGCATACACGATCTTAAACAGCTTAAATTAGACAGGCAGAACTAGCTAAGAAGCATAAGGCTTTAAAGCTAAGTGTGTTCGTATGACAAACAAAAAGAAACATGTCTTGATCTCTGATATGTTAGATTGTTCTTTACCAGCTTAACTGATCTCGCTTTGTCCGAACAAGTTCCAGTGGTAATCTCTCCAATGCCATCTGAAAAAAATCTCACATGAATCGTTAACTCATATGATCAAAATCATATCTGAAGAAAAGAAAGAACAAAATTGATTCTTATTCTCACCCATAGTCTTGGAGCCGTTGGGTCAGATTTGGGTTGTGCTTTGGCTAGCTTCGACTTGAAACTTATGGTGATACATACCTTGAACTCCACTGAGAAGGGACTGTTCCACAAAGTCCATATTGGTTAATGATCATACTGCCCAAGTTTATGAGAAGTGAAGCAAAGAAACTTACCCTGCGAAAACGGAAGGACACACCAGAAGCCGAGGAAGTAATACATAAATGGGTATAGTCATGTTACGGCATACATCTCCGTCCGCAATCTGAACTCAAGACAAAGACGAATGTTCTTAATCTCCTAGCATTTAGCAAGCACTTTGATACTACCATTGGTACATGAACAAACTAAAACGGTCATAGGTATTTAGCAAGCACCTGTGTAGACTGTATCAATGAGGTCTCAGTAACAATTTTCTCTCCAACAATTATTGACTCGACACAGAGTAGGTGAATGTCGATCGAAGTAATAGGAACCGAAGATGCTTCCACCGTTAACTCGCCACTGAGTGGATCCTGTAAAGAGCATTGAGTTGCTAGTTTTCCGGTAACTCGGAAACCACCTTGTGAGATCAATAATAGTCCTGTTAGTCCTCTCATCAAGTAAATCAGGAAAACTATCCAAGTTGGAGTCAATTAGAAGAAGAAACCTGTTTTAATCTCGGGCAGTAATGGATGTCTCTGAGTGTCTTGAGTAATGTAGAAGATGACCAATTCTGGAGGAATTGGCCGCTCAGGAAGATCAACTTTAAATAAAAAAGAAGAACAACAACACACATCACCAAAAAAAACCAACCTTGTCCAACAAAACAACCATTGAAGTCAAGAAAAAGGTACCTCTACCACTCTCAATAATAAACTCAATTGTTGCAGATAAAGGTTTGTGCAAGTATCCTCGAGGTATATCTGCAGTTAATAGATACTGTCACAGAATTATGCATCAAAGTCTTCCCCAATTCACAGATCAAAATCCTAAATCCTTTTTTTCAATAAAAGATTATGAGATTACTGACTTGGATGTTGATGTTTGTTCCATGAAATGTCTCATACAACTTTCCTCCAATGTTTTCCTCAGGCTCCCTCAAATTTACAGAGAATGGTATCTGCAACAAACAAACACAACACAAGTTTCAATAAAAATCACTCAGAGCTTATCTTTCTCAATGGAGCAATGTATTATGTTACCTCTGTAGTTCCAGAAGCGATTTTACCAGAAGATCTAACTTCAATCGTCTTTTTTCTGTGGCCAGGAAATTCGAATTATTTGCTTAAGCTCGAGTAAATTTAACAACCAGAGCAATGTAATGCTTACACTATTGGAATGGGCTTGATGACACCATAGAAAGACTCTATAACTCCAGCTGATCCTCCACGAACCTGTTGGATGAAGAAGAGACTTAGAACTCGGAGCTTAAACTATTCATAGATTGAAGAAAAGCTCAATCGAAACCTGCAAATTGACTGATCCATTGATGGTTAAACGTATTGCTTGATGGGAAATCGAAGTTGCAGATTTTATCACGATTTTTCCTTCCACTGGTTCCTGGGAAAACATCAAAACAAAAACCGGAGATTTCAAATTTCATCAATTTCATAGCTAGTATCGTAATCATAAAAGATATTCGAGACATACGGAAGAACGAAAGATACGATTTGATCGAGAAAGTTTGATATCCACCGTCGTCGTTGTCGCCATTGAATTACCGAACTTGAGCAGCAGTATCTTTTTGGTGGTTTTCGACGGCTGAATAAATGAAACGGCAAGAAGTTCTCTGTCTAGGGGGAGAACAACAGCATGGTGTTTTTAAGTGATGACAAAAACGTCAATAAGACGGCAGGTAGTTTAGTTCTTAAAGTTCGAACCAACATGAAGTGTTTATCTGATCAAAATTCAAAGAACTTGAGAAGAAAAGACGTTACACAGAGCTCTCTAGTCTCTACTACTGATCTTTGTCGTTTCAGAGAGAAAGCTTAAACCCTAATTTTGGAGAAAATGTGGAAGAAAGGGGAGTTAGTGTGGATATGCCCGAGCTGTTCAGATACATGGATTCCAGGTCGGATTATTGATCTATCCGATCCGCCAGGAGTTCTGGTTTCGTTCTTCGGCCAAATTGAACCGCGTTACGTTTCGAAAGCTTGTCTCCGAAGCTTTGATCGCGATTTTAGAACCCTGGTTTCTGATTCATGGAAGTTTCGTCGGTTTATGGATCGAGCTCTGCGAGCTCACTTTTGGAATATCTCGTTTGGATTATGGTGTTCTTGTCAGACGCCTATTGATTCACCTTACTTCGATAGAGAAAACTCTCTCCCATGGTTTCCTCACAATTCGGATTCGGCATTGCGTTATGTTCGAGATATGGCCATTTCTAAAAAGGTGCCTCTCTGGAAATTAGCTGAGATCAACACTTCGAGCGCCCAAATCCTTAGTTTTCGGCGTTATTCTGTTGATTTTAAGCGCTCCGAATCTGTCTATGAAGAGATTAGAAAAAGTAAGCGTGATCATTCTCATTTCTGGGATTATTTCTTCTTGTGTTATGCTTACTTAATTAGGCAAAAAACTCATTTGGTGTTCTTTATTTGCTTTAGAACTGCTCAGGCAGACTATTGATACTGTTTCGTTCGATTAGTCTTGAAGCCAAATTTGAGTGTTAATAATCTATGTGCTCTCTTCATGCTATTCCAAGGTGAAGGTATTGATATGTATCTTTAATTGATTTTATGGGTTCAGGTGCAAAGCTGATGGATCACTCAGAAGAACCAAATTGGTACGTAGACCAGGTTCCTATGTTTCCCGAGCTGGAGTATGCAGATGTGGAAAACAGTAGAGATTTGAGTCCAAGAGGTCCATTGCCAAAGGAAATTCCTTGTTCTTCTTCTCCTTCTTCTGAGCAGCATGTTGATAAAGTAGTTCAGATTTGCTCATGGAATACAAGGAAACCTCTAACCAACTCTGATTCTAGCTTCATGAAAGCTTGTCAAACCATGGCTCGAACAGCAGATCGTGAAGATGATGGTCACTGGTCTAAGTGTCAAGTTGAGCAGAGTGTTTGCTTAACGAATTCAGAATCTGCTATAGAAGATATGATAGAGGAAGACACCACTAATGCTGCTAGCCCAAGATTTGCTGTATCAGGAGCACCTCCTTATGTTAATACTGAAATTTATGGTGACATCATTGGTTCGGTTGATAAAACTATGACATCCGCCAAACAATTGTCACCTAATGACAAGGCTTATTTGGCAAAGCCTCTTTGTTTTATAGCTCCGGGATCCTGCAAGAAGCTATTAGCTTCTTATGTAAAAGAATCATATGTTAAGCCAAGAAACAAGCTTGATAACTCTATGATCAGTGCCAAGACCTTGGACGACGAGTCGTCAGATAGGAATGCTTCTAATGGAACACGTCAAAACTGCTCTGTCGATGCAGTGGAGTCCTATGTTGTGGAGGTGGTTACTCACACTTCAACCAAAGAAGTAAGTTCTAATGATGTAGGTGTTGCACTTGCAGAACAATTACAAGATTTGGAAGCTGCCACAACTGTTGAAAACCAGACCGGAGCAGTTGATAATGTCACATCCAATGGAGTCAAAAGGAAAAGGAGTCGAGACAAAGCATCTGCACGTAACCCCAAAAGAAAGAAGAAAGTATGCCAATCTGTTTCTACTGATAAATCGCCAAACCTACACCTGATGAAAGACATGCGAAGTGCTGAGCCAAAATGTCTGCGAATGAAGTTTTTAAATAGACATGGTGATATCCCATCCAAATCAGAACTGTTGAAGAAATTCAGTGTGTTTGGGAAAATAGATGCTTCAAGAACTGATGTATACTTAGAAACTAGCTCTGCGAAAATAGTATTCCTGCACAGCATCGATGCAGTGACTGCTTATCAATTTGCAAGGAGCAAAAAGTTTACATTAGGATGGTGTAAGATGTTGTACCGACTTGATCCCTTTGAAGAAAACAATGAAGTAAACAAAGTTCATGCATCTCAGAAGCTTCAAGAGTCGGTTTCAACGCCAAAATCATGCCTCAAGAACAATCGTTCAGTAGATACTGAAGAGAGAAAAGGAAATTTGAAGGTGAAATTCCAAGAGGAGACTAACTGATGACTTTCGATTTCATCATCATTTCGATAGTTTTTTCTTTTGGCATAGTTTTGTCTCTCTCATGTGAATCACCTTGAAAGTAGCTAACGAAGAGCTTATGCGTTTTTTTGTCCCTAAGCTTGTATAGTTTTGGCGTGTTTTGTAATAGAGAGATGACATATATAATGGCTTTGACGATGAATACGACTAAGTTTACATTTTTCTGTTTGCTTCAAAATTGTTTTTTGTTTTTGTTTAGAAACTTAGGAACTCATCCAAGAGAGAAACAAGAAGTGGAAAGGACATATCAAGCTGTGAATGTGTTAAGTTCCAAAACCATAAGTTTACTACAGTAAGGCGGGTCGTTTCCATGTATGGTCTTCTTCATCGATGTTGGACTCGTTAGGTCGTTTGCACTCGCATTTCTTGCAAACATTGTTTCTCCTAAAGTTCACAAAGTTGCATCTGCAAAATTAACATGACCCAAAGCAACAAGAATGGTTTTGAGATATGAAGAATTGAAGATAGCAAATTATTCAATTACAGATCGAGAGAGCAAGAGAGACTCACGAAGGGCATGCCCAATCTCCAGGCTCCGCTAGCTCCTTGTTACGTCTTTCTCGGCACTGTCTACACTGTTTGTTGCTAGCAAAGTTCATATATCCACACCTGAAAATTATATATATACAATGTAATATGATCAGAACAGAGCAATCCAAAAGATATAAGATTCAATGACATTACAAACTTCCAACCTTAAGCAGACGTATCAAAAATGAACATAGAAACTAAAGAAAGATACAGTTGATGATCAGAAACAAACACGAACACAGAAAACAAACATTTTCTAGAGGCTTTGAGAAGGGAAGGGAAACTTACCCAGTGCAATTCCAGTCTCCTTTTTTCATTTCAACAACATTCACCGTTGAGGTCTTCTTTGGTCCCTTTGCTTTGCATTTTAGGCAGCTCTGGTTTCTTGTAAAGTTTAAGAAACTGCACCTGCGAAATCAGCAAGGTATAAGTAATGAGGGTACGGCATAAATGTTTTATACTTTTGATTTCGAGTAAAACAGGTAATTATCAGATTTAGACTTACTCAGGACATAGCCAGTCTCCTTCCTTCACAACAGCAGCAACAGGTCGTCTGTCAGCGACTTCATTGCACTCCCGGCATCTTTCATTTCTAGCAAAGTTTACAAAGTCGCATCTGCAGAGGAACACAGAGGTAGAATAACACAAAAACTAAGTCAGAAATTTACAGAAACAACACTGATTTCTCAACCAATGTTTTAGCCTCTGCATCCAAAAAGTCTTGACATTATTATAAAACCTCAGACAGATATAATCGAGACACGATATAATCGAGACTCGAAATGGATTCACAGTGTACAAAAGGATCAGTTCAATTTATATAGAACCAAAGCATACGAGCTAATCATGCTTAGATATCACTTACTTGGGACAAGCCCAATCTGCACTGTAATGAGGTCGATCACGTTGAGAAGGTTCATCATTCCTCGATCGAAAAGCTACACGTTGAGAAGGTTCATCGTTCCTTGATTTGAAAGCCACACGTTGAGGAAGCTCATCGTTTTCTCTCGATTTAAAAACCTTCTCTTTCAGAGGCAAAGACTCTTTGGAAGAAGGTTTTGGCAAGGCAGGGCTTAGAGGTTTTTCACTGAACTCAACCAACTCTAAAAGAAGTCTTCTTGCAGATTCATGAACAAGTTCTTTACCAGGTGGAACTTCACCTCGAGAGATAACAATCGAATCAAGCGCATTGAACAATAGTAAACGCATAACATCAACAGTTCGAGCATCAGATTCTGTATCCTTAAGTATCACATAAGCTCTATCACAGGAGCCACGAAGATCACAAGAACCACAAACCTAAATCAAAAGGAAACATTACTTACGAATTAATATCTAATCTATTTCAAGATTAACAATTTCATGTGTACATTACATACATCTCCTTCGTTTAATCGAACATGAGCTCGAATCCTTTTGGATGAATTAACCGTTTTTCTGAAGAGATTAGGACATCCACGTTCCACGAGAGCTTGTATATCTCCTGATGATAAAGATCTACACCAGAAAAGCAACAACATCACGAATCTGAAATTGAAAGATGGAGAAGTTTGAGAAATTTTGATACCTAAGAATGTCGTATCGATCACGAGCGAAGCTGAGACAAGCATCTTTTACTACATTCATTTCCTGGTAAACCGTATCGTCTTCGGTGTCTTTGGTGAAATATCCTTTCGTCTTCAAACGATCGACGAAAGTTATCCATTCTGGCCATGGATGAGGAGGCGAAGACGTCAAATCTGAATTCACGGCGGTTGCTACTGCGCCGTCGTCAGTGGAGAGACATCGGAAGCGGAGAGATACAGAGGGAAAACGATTAAAAGACAGTGGAAGCGAAGGTTTATGAGGTCTGAAAATCGAATTTCCGACTACGAAGATCCTAGACGAAGACATTTTTATCTCTCCGGTATAGGTTTACCAGAGACAGTGAGGTTCTAGGAAGGTTTTGGCCGGCTAACGAATGGATAAAGAGAGGGACTTAAAGTTTCAACTATTTGCAATTTAACCTCTTATTTTATTAGTACGTTCTTTCTTACCACTTTAATTTTAAAAGTGAACATTTAGACCTAAAATATTGATTTCAGGTATAAAATTGTTTAAAAAATAGTTGGAACTTGTATGTATGGTCTTAGTGATGGATATTAGATTCCCAAAGTGGTTAAAATTTTCTGTCAAATAGTTTCAGTACCTTCTGCAAACGCTTTACATTCTATTTTACTACTCTGTGTCTAGAAAAGTGGAATTGTTCCTACATCAAAAGAAACCCAAAAACTAACCATTTCAGTCAAAAGCAAAGAGTTCTTCTAGTTGCTCATCTGTCCACTGTGGTACAGCGCTTGTTGATGTTATCGATTGAGATTTGTGAACCATGGTTTGAGTTGCAACTTCATCAGAGTTCCCCGTAACATTCTCTTGCTCAACAATGTGCGGTTCATGACTTCTATCGATTTGTTGCAGGGGTCTAATGCCATCAGCTGTATCATTTTCAGTCGGTACATGTTCATACATTTGCTGTTCTGTTTGGCTGATTGAATCATGTTTCTCTCTAACTTCACTCTGATTCTCTGTCACACCATTCTTAGGATAGTAGTTGTTTACCTCTACTGGATTGATTTCTACCATTTCCACATCATTGAATACTTCACTGCTTTCTTTAGCATTTTGTCTGAGATTGTTCATGATTCCTTGAGTAGGTCTTTGCTCCACTGACATTTTTTTGGGCTGCCGTTGCAAATATTTTTCGTTTTCTGTTAGACCAAGAAGAAGGTTTGAGTTTCTCGCTCAGACTAAGAAAAATCGAATGGAAATGTAAGCACCTATACCTTTCACATGAACTGGATTGTTGGCACTCGTTTCAGAATCATTTTGCTTTAGTAAAGCAAGATTGTCTTTTGTGATAACCTGTAAACGAAACTCTCTAGCATTACAAAAAAATTCCATACATTCCAATAAATAATATAAAGAGGGTGAACTTTGATATCCTAAAAAATATAACAGAGAAATACTACCTTGGAGATGTTCTTCAGTGTTATATTAAGATAGTGTGATGATCGTGAAGGTGAGCAAATTGCAACCTGCAAAACATTGTCATCTCAGTCCACCTCCAATGATTTACCAAACGTGAACAAAGCAATGAAGTCAAAACCATGAGATTAGGTTTATCCCCTTCAATAAAAAACAGCAAACCTGCTTAAGTATCACCACTGAACCAACTCGGATATCTCTTCCAAACTCACTCTCAGAGAAAACTTTCCTGTGCACACTGGCATCGATAGTTCCAGTTGGATCCTATCAAAAATTTACACGTAGATATGAGACACTGGACAATTAGCGCGTGACAAAAACAAAAAGTGGAAGCCAGTCACATTGGTAAAAGAGTTTCTGGTATGTTTTATTGTTTACCTTAAGAGTAACCATGACATCACCCAGACCATTTGGAGTAGAACTTTTGATGATTGCCACAACCTATAAATTACCAACCACAATTCAAGTATGTCACTAGACTTTTCACTTTATTGGATGCAAAAATAAGCATTCATGTTGAGCTTTTATGAAGATAGCATCAGCAATCACAACATGGGAGACCTAAAACAAAAAACATTTGGCTTTCTACTACATTTACTACCACAATAGGTCTAAAAATGATGCAGATAACTGGTGGCCAAATAGCAACAAATCGGGTGAAGACATTATTCCAGAATATTTAACCATTTTGTATCCTCAAAAACAGAGCCAAAGCCAACACATAAAAGCAGACAGATGAAGGTTGCAGATCTCCATTATACTCTAACCAGAAACTAATAGTATGATTGATAGAATATGAAATGATCACTAGATTGCTTGATATACTGGGAGTGAACTAGACAGTACCATGGATTTCGTAGGTTGTTCATACCTGATCAACCTTACCCCAATTGCCATATCCACTCTTAATCCCACTCACAGGTGTCCCGATAGCATTTCCACCATTGCTCAACAAACCTGCCAAAAAAATTAAACACGAAAAAACTAAAAACCCTAGGAACTTGACAATGTTCTCATCACAAACTTAAAGAAAAGCTGTACCATCACTTCGAATGTAATCAACAGCAGAGACCCATGGGTCCTCAGAGAAATCCTTATCTTCCCAATCACGCTCTTCTACAGCCTTACGTAGAAAATCTTGAGTTGGAATTGGTTCTCCATGCTCATTAAACGATTTTGGATCCTTATTCATCTTTCTGCGGATTGCAACTTGAACAACTCCAGCAGGTCCTGGAATTAAGGGACGAGAGTAACTTTCCTCACGAAACTGATCCGGCAAGGAGCAGCGATTAAGAATCTGATGGTGATTTGTATCACTATTAAAACCCGCCTTTGGATTCTGTTGTTGCACTGGCGGTTGAAGCGATTTCGAAGGAGATTTGCGTTTGCAAGGGCGGAGAAAAGACGGGAGCTCAGAATCACCGAGGTCAAGAGCTTCCCATTCATCTACTTCTGCTTGAGAATTCATCTCTCTCGTCAGACAAATATGTTGAAAGACGATTCATCCCCAAATTTACAGTAGAAGCTCCACAATTTTCTGGGATTCGTATCGTTTACAGTTACTAAAGGGTAAACCGGGCTAGACCCGGTTACTGTGTTGTACGTGTACATATCATGAGTTTTTTTTTAAGTGTTTTATAAGAGTGAAATGTTTATGTTTAACATTGTTATTACCTTTTAATGGGTAGACTAGGATGCTACCCACGTTGGATGTGCGGGATTACATGATGTTCGAGATTTTCAGTTAGTTGTATAATTTAATTAATATAAAACATATATTGGGAATATATTTATATAGTATATCAAATATTTGGTATTTTTTAAAATATAACAACCAATACGGTTAGGCGCAGATTGATTTGAAGTTCGAGATATTAAGTAATTTGTAAAGTATTGTAAAGTAAAAACTTATGTTATATATATATATATATGTTTGTAGAACATTCAGTATTTCTTGAAATATAATAATCAATATGGTTCAATCCGTATATTATTATATCTTCGAGATGATAAATAATTTGTATATTTTGTATGTAAATAATTTATGTTGGAAATATATATTTAAATATTTGGTTGAAAATTTGGTATTCCCTAAATTATAGCATCCAATATAATCAATATTATAAACCTATTAAATGGTGCATCCACTTCCACTTACAGAACTCAAACATATATATGTAATAAACGGACATACGTATAAGTATATAAAATAAAATAGTAAGAGTCCGGCGGTTTATTTATGTAAGAGTCCATATATGTAACTTCTATGTTCATATATGTAATATTTGGACAGACATATATGTAAGAGTTCTCTCGAAGTGGATGCACCATTGTTTGTTAAATGGTTGTAATAAACGGTTTCTTTTTCTGAAGGTCTAGTTTTAAGACTTGTATCATATTTGATTTATTATATAATAAATATTTCTCGTTCATGATATTTAAAGTACGTTTTGGATGGAAACAAATTTGCTGGAAAAAAAATCTTATCATTTTGATAAGGAATAAATATTTGTAGTTGTCGTGGTATTTATTATTATTATATAAACAATCGTCGTATCGTTTGTGTTATTTGTATATGGTAACATATGGAGATTGCATGTTTATTAATTTACTTGTGTCAATACTGTTGTTATTCTTATAACCACCATTTTATATATTTTTGTATCTCTCAACAGCAACATAGTTTATAAATTACATATTAACCTCAATCAATTATATAATATTTCTTATGTTGGAA